>LBNU01015088.1:0-17601 GCA_014162995.1 Artemisia annua | reverse complement strand
TGTTGCTGAGCGCAGGTAATCATTCCTTCACTTATATCTTCATAGCTTGTATGTATATTTTGCTCTACTAACACTTGTGTTCTTTGTAGGTGGTTGATCAGCAATGGGTTGCGCCTTGCTGCTATGGGTACACTGGAGCATCCAGAGGTCACCGGGGCCTTTAGCAAGGTGGTGAACTGCGCTATTGCGCATGGCAAGTCTTTGGCGATGAGCAAGCTTTCTGAGGCCGAGAAGTTAACCGTGCCCCTTGCTGAGATCCCTGAGTACAAGGCTGCCGCTGCCGCTGACCTTACTGCTGCCATGGAAGGTTTGAAGAAGCTTGAGCTTCCTCATATTGGGCGTTTGGAGCGTGCCCAAGATCAGCCCATTGACGTGATTATGACAGGGTTGACTCTTCCGCGGCATTTGGAAGATAAGGCTGAGGAGCATGGGGACTTCTTCCTAAAGCCGGATGTGTCGCAGCTGAAGGTACCTATTTTTGCTCATCCGCGTCATATGTTGGATCCCTTCCGTATTGAGAAGGAGGTTTCTTTACAAAGGTCTTTAAATTTCCATGCTTCCAGGTGCACAAAGAAAAAAGGCCTAAAAGGGAAGGCCGTGATGTGCGGCATAGGCGCTGCGCATCTACCTAGGAGTGATGGTGTTCCAGTCACCGTGGCCACTGTTGATCCTAAGGACGCGGCTATAATGCAGCAGCTTCAGGCCTCAAAGGAAGAGGCAATGGGTGGAAGTACCAGCACATTGAGGCGCTCATGGAGCGTGTAGCCTTTGTAATTATTGTTTTTGGACTTGTTTTTTTGTATAAACTTGTTCGTTCATATATAAAGAAAGTTTTTTGTACTTGGCGTATATTATACTTTTTCAAGCACTTATGTTTATTCAAACACGTTGTTCGCGTATGGCTTATGTATCTTTGCATAAAGATATCATGGAATATCTAAGTATATCATGGTTTTCCAAAGTCGTGTTGGAATTGCACTAACTTAGTTAAAAAAATCCATAGTCGTGTATGAATTTTTATAGAGTTACTTGTTTTATTAAATTTTACAGAATCAAGAGTCTTGATTTTCGAGGTTGTTAAACGTGCACAGTGTGCCCTTATTGCGTATCCATCGTGGGGTGCGCAAGGAACTTGTGCCAACGTCTTGAGCGCAAGGTGTTTAACAAGGATACGTAATCCAAAGTTGATGGGTTTGCAACCCTCTTACTCAACGAGTTGTTTAGTAGGTTAACTCATCCTTTTTGACCATCGTGGGTATTAATTAGTGCATGCACGCCATGTAGGCTAAAGGTATCGTGACCAACACATTGAGATATAAACAATATTTAGATAACAATGTAAGAAAGGTTTTTCGCGGAGTTAGCTAGAAACCGCGAATGTTTTATTAATACTTGCAAGTTTGTGAAAGACAATACTTATCTAGATAAGACGTAAAAAAAAGAAAATTACATGGATCTTTATTGGGGCACTTTCTAAAGTGTTCGAATGTCCATTCTGGGCCGTAGCCTATTTAGAGATAGCATCGTTTAAGGTTGTGAACGTTCCATGTTCGTTCTAGTTCCTGGCCATCTTTATCGCGTAGCTTGTACGCTCCATTTCCAAGTGCTTCAATGACCTCGTAAGGTCCTTCCCACTTTAGTCCTAGCTTTCCAGTGTCTTCTGCACGGCTTGAGTCGTTTTCTAGTTACCCTCTAGTCACATATATACAAAAATGCGTGACAAATATTTTACAAAATGGTCACACAAATCGGATCAAGTGTGGCTGTTTATTTAACGCTGGTACCTTTAGTCACGTAAAAATGTCACAGTGTGACCGTTCAAAAACGACCATGTGTGACGAAAGGTCATTTTTGGCGTAGTGGTTTTAAAAATTTAAAAGTCTATTTTAACTATCAAAGGAATATAAATACAGGCAAGTATGATATTAAAACTTCCCTCTTTTATGTCCATTGCAATGATAGCTATAGCTTATATTGGCGTAACTATTGTAGCATCAAAATATCTTACGTGTTTTATGGTGTAGGTTAACTGCTGCCTCAACAACAAGGAAGAAAGCCACATTAAGAAGATTATTCGGTAACTTCAGAACAAAGAGTACATGCAGGTGATTTAACATAAACCTGTTTGCGAAAATTTATTTATGGTCATTATCGATGGGTACCGCATTGAACAGTGAACGAAAAAATTGGCTATATGTGGGGAGTTTTGTGTCAGCCCAAATGTCAAAAGTGCTATACTAAGTGGATTGACCACAGCCACCATATTTTCTGAGACATTTAGCAGCCTATAAGAGTATAGTGATAGTCAACAACTTAAACCCAAAAGAGTATTAACAAACCTGATAATTAAATTTCCGACAAAGGGGTGTAAGCATTCGGCNTGCTACAAAAACATACTTTGATACGATTTAGTTGCAAAAGCATATAAAAGTAACCAAATAACATGCATAAAAACACTATTAACGCTTCTAAAAACATGTTAACTTTGAGCGTTATCAAACAGTGAACGAAAAAATTGGCTATATGTGGGGAGTTTTGTGTCAACCCAAATGTCAAAAGTGCTATACTAGGTGGATTGACCACAGCCACCATATTTTCTGTGACATTTAGCAGCCTATAAGAGTATAGTGATAGTCAACAACTCAAACCCAAAAGAGTATTAACAAACCTGATAATTAAATTTCCGACAAAGGGGTGTAAGCATTCGGCAAAAGTACATATGTGAAAAGGTTTTTGATCTTTTGAAGCTACGCAATTCTCGCATGTTTTTATCATTTCTGATATGTCATTGCCTAAAAAAAGTATACTTTAGTAAATTGTTTGAACTTATAATCATTTTTTATTGCGTTTAATTTTATGGCATAATAGGTTTCAGAAACTTTTGAGGCTTTTTTCTTTTGAAGACTAAAATGTAAATGAAGGGTTGTTTGGATCAGGTTACTACACAACAAAGAATGTTTGGCTCATACAAGAAATTCATATATCAGATGTATATAAAGCTCCGCTTGATCAGTTCAGGTTAGTTGGGTATTGGATATTATTGTGTTTCGATATTTGTATTTGCTCGAAACTTTGCTATTAAGTTTCTAATTGTGTATATTAATTTCATTTTAGTTTTCAATAGTTAAAGAAAAGGAGTTTGATGTACAACTAGGCCTGGACGGACTACCTTGGTGCCCCTTTTGGATGATAGGTTCGCAAGAATGGAACTCTAAACACTTGCCCAGAGCAAGCTATCAAGTTGAGGACAAATGCAAGGCCAATCTTTTTTCCAGGTGTCAATTATAACTTTTTTTCGTAGAGTATATTTTTTTGAATTTGTCCTTGCATTTGTCCTAAATCCTAATCATGGAGAAAGTTACACATCTTGAACCATTATCTTATCCGCCTAAACCACAATTAATTTTTGTGAAAATGAGTAACTTAGCAATGGGTCATAACATACCAATGGGTCACCTGACAGGTAAACTCTAAATTTGGTGTGTGTAATCGTTATTAGACGTGGTAAAATGGTTGAGTATGATGGATAGGATATTGGCTCAAAATGGGTAAGTTTCTGATTTGGTTTGGGTATGGTTAGTATATACGACTCAACCATTTCTGTCATTTTTATAAGAAAATTGTATGAATGATTTATCGAAACTATTTTGTAAAGGTAGCTTTCAAGAACTGAGTTCCATACACAGTGAGTCAAGAACCCACCAGTAGATCCATAACTCAAGATTTGGGCTTGTGGTACCCACCAGGATCTAACAGATTAGGTTACTTTTTTTTTTACCACAACTTGGGTCCTTTGGACTAAATATATCAAGCTAAGATATAGAAGAAATTCATAGCTATGGAGCAAACACGGTTAGCCATCGTTTTGGTCTCAGCTAAAGGGTAAAGCGTTAGTTATAAGTTTAGACTTTTATTTCATATAATCTGAAGGTATACATATATGACAAAAAGGATGAAGTTCATCAGCTTCCATTTCTCATTACTCCGTGTTTCGTCAAGTGGTGTGGCTGCTTTCTCAGTCTTTACGTGCTTCATCTCACTCTCTTGCCAAGTAAGTTCTTAAAACCACATTTGACTCTTTACGAGCGAATTAACCGTTAATTTGAATTTTATTTGTCNGCTATGGAGCAAACACGGTTAGCCATCGTTTTGGTCTCAGCTAAAGGGTAAAGCGTTAGTTATAAGTTTAGACTTTTATTTCATATAATCTGAAGGTATACATATATGACAAAAAGGATGAAGTTCATCAGCTTCCATTTCTCATTACTCCGTGTTTTGTCAAGTGGTGTGGCTGCTTTCTCAGTCTTTACGTGCTTCATCTCACTCTCTTGCCAACTAAGTTCTTTGTGATTTTTTTTTTTTTTTTTTTTTTTGGTAGTTTTGCAAGTGAGAATGGAGATGACCGGACTGTTGATTTTCGCAAATGTAAGAAGAGGAAGTGATTGTGGTCGAATCGTAGTCAAACAATTTGATAGGTTGGACATATGCGCCACATGGCTGATTGATTTTCTTCACAAGTAGCATATCTAGAAAAAGTTTACATGATAGCCACAAAGATAATGTATGTTTATTTGGGTCAATTATTTAGCCGTATTTAGGTAACTATTATCCTTGGTTAAGTATTTTAATACTATTTTTATCATTATTGCTGCCCAAACATGAAACTCTTCAATATATAGCTCAACAAAAAAACCCTTAAGAGTTTCATTAATATATAGTTCAACAATTTAGAGTAACTAACCTGAAAGATTTCCAAAGAGTAGAGGGTATACACCAATCTGCACTACTGGATGCTTTCTAATGTCAAATTTGTTTACTAGTATTTTTTGAAGTGAAAATAAAGTATCAATGTGTAAATCCATACTGGTCTTTTCATAATGTCAAATGAGCATGATGGATTTAACAATATGTTACCTCAAACTCTTCAATCTGCGTATTGGTCTTTTTGAATTTTTTGCATCGGGTGCACCATCAACCATTCATACTCTTCATGTTATCTATCTTTATTTAATGCGGTTGACCTTTCAAGGACCTAAACTCGAAGACACACCATCAGTAACTAAAAATGAAGGTATTTCAGCAACTGAAACAAATGCAAGTAAGACCCTTACTCCTACACAGGAAGGAGTATCAACTAAAATTTACATGTACAATAACTGGTCTAAGTGACGTTGGATGGTACTATCTAGAGAAAAGTTTATAATATAATTGTTTATGTGTTTATTTTCTTAACATGTCAAGTCACTTAAACCAATATAAAGGAAACATTATCAGTTCTCCTTGGTTTAGCATGAAAAAACTTGCATTCTAATAATAGACAACAGGGTGTTCGGGATTGTTTAATTTAATAATGTAGTTAAACCTGATGTTGATGGTGCAGGTTTTGTCCGCTGTCATCAAGCGTTAGAAGAATGTCTGCTGTCATCAAGGGTATATTTCTATTTGCCATATCTCAACTCTGTACATTTCGAGGACAATTTAGTAATTTTTTGATCTTCTTTTTGCAGGCACTGAGGCTCTGTTCCACCATTTGAACAAACACTACTATTCAATAAGCCATCCATTACACTAAAACTGAATTTAAGGAGAAGTGGACTGATGGTTGAAACTTGAAAAACTTGACACCCATTTAAATACCAATGAGGAGATTGTCGAGATGGCAATCTTATTCACAAAATCAACGCGTTATTTTTTTACGGTTATGTAACTGTAATTTATTGGAACTTGAGATTTTTCATCACTGCTTAACGCACTTTTTTTGTTTTTGTTTATTTAATTGTATACTTTTTTCTTACGTACTACTTCGTAATTTTGTTTCTCATATTCACTAAACATTTATTTTTTTACCGTTGTTAATGTATTTAATAAATAACATTCTATGTTTATATCCTATGTTTTGTTAACTAATTTTTTTCAGCGATATTCATAAGTCATACCCGCCCATCGGGCGGGCTTAGAAAGCTAGTATGTATATATATATATATATATATATATATATATATATATATATATATATATATATATATATATATATNCATTTTTGCGATTTTGTGGAACCTGAGTGACTATTTTTGCAATTTACCCAAAAATAAACTTTCACTCCAAAATTGGGATGAAAGTTTTTAAAGCAAAATCATATCACTTTCTTTCACTTTACTTCCTATGAAAAACTTGAGAATACAACTTTTATCACTTTCACTTTCTTTCATTTCTTTTACTATACTTGAGAACATAATTTTAGACTATCTTTATCAACAACCCATCAAAACCCAATCTTTTAATAAAATATTATTTTCTCTTTCCTCCACCTACACAACCAATACATACAACCAATTTATATTTTTTTACCATTTATTAACAACCCAACATAACATATAATATTATTTCTTTATATTCAATTTAATTACTTAAAATTTTTTACAAACTATAATTTAATAAAATATTTACTTTATATGGATATATTTGAAATAGTAAACGGTTTGAATAATAAAATAATAATAATAAATTTTTCACTTTAAATTTTAGAGATACAAATAACATAATTAATTATCATCGCCAAATTTTTGCCATATATGCTCAATCAAGTCATTTTTTAGAGATGAATGAGCTTCTCTGTTGCGCAATTATTCTCTATTTCTCATATAACTTCTCAAATCAGCAATTCGTTTAGTAGAGTACTCAAATTTGCAATTTTTGCAATTTTTCGGTACTTCTGCTTGGTTTTTGAGAATCTTGAAACATATTTCTAGAAATACTTTGTGAAGTTTCATGATTGGGTATAATAGGCATTTGATTTAGATTTGGAGACTGAGAGTTTAGAAGAATTTGATATTCGCCATAATATTGGGTGTTTGGAAAATAATTAGGATCCATAGGAGAAAAACTAGATATAAAAAAAAAGTTAAGAAACCATAAATGAGAATTGAGAAGGTGTAACCCCCAAAATTTCATTACACAGCGGAAGACTAATTTGTTTGTTACATAGAGGATCACAGTCATAATCATAGAAAACGACTCAAATTAGATGTTTTGAAAGTCATTTTATTGAATCAAAATACGAGAGTGTTTCCATTGTTATTCAAATTATAAATGACATAATTGTTTGAAATGACTGATTAATTTATTTTACACCACAAACTCTTGGTCAATGTCCACTCCATGCCTTGGATGCTAGCTTCAATTACCTGAGACAAACATGCTAAAAGTCAACAAAATTGTTGAGTGAATCCATAGTGTTTGTGTTTAATAATCATTTTGAACACAAGATAAGTATTTCAGTAATAAAACAGGTGTGTGTGTGTGTGGGTTGTGTGTATATTGTATGCAAATTGCCATAAGTCTCATGAACTCAAACTTTAACGTGTATAACATAATATAGGGGCCCTTGGGGTAGGAGTATTGCCATATTCCTAGTAATCTCAAATAATGTGCATCTTGCTATCTATCCGACTATCACAAAGGAAATCTCTCGGACTAGCACAAATGGGTTGTCAACCAAATAGATCTATTCACAGTATTCACGTTCATTTACAACCTCGCAAGTGACTAAGGTTCATGATATAAGGGGCTTTTATATAAAGGGGTAGTAAAGTGTCTTATGCAATAACATTTAGTAATAACATACATAAAATGAAATACTTGTGTTCCATGTGTAGTATGTATCTCCCCACGTGTTTGTAAAACATATAAAAATATGGGACTATGAACTCACCTTTGCTGGGTGTGTGTGTGTAGGCAAATATAAGATACCAGATGCAACTTGGAAATGGCTTCAACACGCAACCTGAATAATATGGGAAATCTCAGTCTTTGGTGGTGTGGGTGGTTTGTGATGCATTAAAATACTTAAAGTTCAAAAACAATATTATATATAATATTGTTCTGACCTTATGTGTGTTGATGAGAAATTGTGCTTAACTTATATGGATGTGTCACAATTCTTTTATAGTTGGGTGTTCTGGTTGTGTGTTAGCTTATCATACCTCAGTGTTTTTATTGAAGTTACTTAATAAACCTTCAAGTTTCTAGAAATTTACATTTCAGACTTTAATAGTGAATATTTACATTTCCAGTCCCTGTACTTTGTCAAAATGACATTTTTGGTACAAAATATCAAATGTGAACTTTTATTATCAATATTTTCCAAATATTCATCTCTGGTCCTTATAGTTATCAAAATAACCATTTTTACACAAGTTTATGGAAATTACAACTTTAGTCCTTTAACTTTGTAATATTTACATTTTTAGCTTATATGTTGCAAAAATGACATTTTAATACCCTTGATTTATAAATATTTCATTTCTGACTTTAATTTACCAAAATGACAGCTTTGGTACCTTTGCATATATATATATCTACACATTTAGTCCTTATACTTTCAAAAATTACACTTTTAGTCCTTGTAATTAAAAGTATAACATTTTAGCATTTATAATATCCAAATGTTCAATAAATACCCTTAATGTACTGAAAATACTGTTTTAACATTTAGTTTACAGATTTACAGTTTCAGTCCTTGTAGTTTGGTAGTTTTGCAAAACTAGTCCTTTTTGAAATTAAGTGTTCATTTCTAGTCTAAAAACTTTCAAATTTACCCATTTGACTCAAAATCATTCATAGTTTCTGTTTATATCCTAAAAATATATTTTTGGTAGTTTCAACCTGTATATTTCATAGTTGACAGTTTTAGTCCCTCTAGTTAACATATTTTGCATTTTTAGTCCAAAATACATGTTTAGCTTGTGTTTCCATTCCTTTTAGCTTATTATACTTCCAGAAGGTTAGGAAAGCTTGTGTGAGCTTATTTAGTAGCTTATATGGCTTAAAAGCTAAATTTAGTGCTTATTGGGCCGTATATGAACTGTTAAGGCCCAATAGTGTTTATGTGGGTCCATTGGGCTCCAAACTGATTGGGCTTGTGTGTGGGCTTATATTGGACCATATTCAAGTGAGTGAGGTGGCTATTGGGCTGTGGAACAGCCCATAGCTTATTTCAGTTTATTGGGCTTTAGGCCCATTAAGTGTTTTAAGGGTGTTAACGAAACTGTGTGAGTGTGACAAGCTTTGAGCTTGTGNATATGGATGTGTCACAATTCTTTTATAGTTGGGTGTTCTGGTTGTGTGTTAGCTTATCATACCTCAGTGTTTTTATTAAAGTTACTTAATAAACCTTCAAGTTTCCAGAAATTTACATTTCAGACCTTAATAGTGAATATTTACATTTTGAGTCCCTGTACTTTGTCAAAATGACATTTTTGGTACAAAATATCAAATGTGAACTTTTATTATCAATATTTTCCAAATATTCATTTCTGGTCCTTGTAGTTATCAAAATAACCATTTTTACATAAGTTTATGGAAATTACAACTTTAGTCCTTTAACTTTGTACTATTTACATTTTTAGCTTATATGTTGTAGAAATGACATTTTAATACCCTTGATTTATAAATATTTCATTTCTGACTTTAATTTACCAAAATGACAGCTTTGGTACCTTTGCATATATATATCTACACATTTAGTCCTTATACTTTCAAAAATTACACTTTTAGTCCTTGTAATTAAAAGTATAACATTTTAGCATTTATAATATACAAATGTTCAATAAATACCCTTAATGCACTGAAAATATTTTTTTAACACTTCGTTTACAGATTTATAGTTTCAGTCCTTGTAGTTTGGTAGTTTTGCAAAACTAGTCCTTTTTATAAATAAAGTGTTCATTTCTAGTCTAAAAACATTTAAATTTACACATTTGACTCAAAATCATTCATAGTTTCTGTTTATATCCTCAAAATATATTTTTGGTAGTTTCAACCCGTATATTTCATAGTTGACAGTTTTAGTCCCTCTAGTAAACATATTATGCATTTTTAGTCCAAAATACATGTTTAGCTTGTGTTTCCATTCCTTTTAGCTTATTATACTTCCAGAAGGTTAGGAAAGCTTGTGTGAGCTTATTTAGCAGCTTATATGGCTTAAAAGCTAAATTTTGTGCTTATTGGGCCGTATATGAACTGTTAAGGCCCAATAGTGTTTATGTGGGTCCATTGGGCTCCAAACTGATTGGGCTTGTGTGTGGGCTTATATTGGACCATATTCAAGTGAGTGAGGTGGCTATTGGGCTATGGAATAGCCCATAGCTTATTTTAGTTTATTGGGCTTTAGGCCCATTAAGTGTTTTAAGGGTCTTCATGAAACTGTGTGAGTGTGACAAGCTTTGAGCTTGTATGAGTGTGTAATTGGTGTCTCCTATTTTTTTGGCGTATATAGAAACTGGTTGTGCAATTTATTTGTATTTGTGTACGTATGAATACCATTTTACAAGGCCATTCTAAATTATCAAAACTATTTTGGTGTTATGTATACATACTTAGGCAGTTTTCATGTATGTTCAAGTAACTCAAGAAACATGTGATATTATGTGATTGTGAATGGTGTTAAGTGTATATAAAGAGTGTTTACTCATTTTTAGCCATATTAAGAATTGAGTGAGTGTATTTGTGAGTTATAAGCTTAACGAGACAAGGGTGTAAATAGGTGAAAGCTTAGGTCGTTTATACGAATAGAAAACATCATATATAATTTAAAAATTAACTAAGTGTTGAAAGAACTTACAACACCTATAAAGGTGGGTCATTTTTGAGACTGTGTGATCAACGAGGTGATGAGGGGCCTTGTAACTCGATTGTGCACACGGCAAGGACTTGGGAGGGACTCTTGGTTGGCTTGTATGAGCTTGTGAGGACTTGGAACTTGCTTTCTTTCTTCTCGGCCAAGGGCAGTGAGCAAGAGAGTGTTTGTATGAGTTTATTTTTGTTGTACGTGAAGTGAGATTGCATGGAACTATAATAACGAGATAATGACAAGTTGAGGGGCAAAGAGAATATAGAAAAGATGAGGATAACGAGTAGGAACTAAGGCTAGGGTGTAGGTTTACATGATTGCATTGCAACTTGTTTACACTAGTGTAACTTGGGTTCGGTTTAGGCAATGACGAGGCATAGAAGTTCTAGAAGTTGGTTTTTTTCATGATCTTGGAGGCTAAGGCAAAGAACAAAGAGTAATGTGTTGTGTGGTAGACTTGGCTAGCATATGTGACCAAGGACTTGCCTAGGAAACAATACAAGGGCACGTTTGGTTTGGAAATACACAAAAGGGTCCAAATGAACTTGCAACGTGACCAAATAATGATCATGTGATCGAATTAAGTTCAATTGAGGTTGTGAGGGTTTAGAGATAACATCTTATGATCATTAGAGTACTTTGTGATGTTTGTGTTTGTTGAGGGATCTTCAAAGGTCCAAATGAACTTTAATGTGTCCAAAACATATACATATATGTCGAATTGGGTAACATAGGGCATTGGGAGCTTAGCAATGTGTTTTGTCTAGGTCTTTTAGGTTAAAATGAGTAATGATAGATTTCTAATGGCTTCTCATGGTCTCATGCATGTTTGGGTGAGTTCGAGATTATTTTAAGGTACGTTTTCTATAATAACGAGGCATAGGAAAGTCATTAGGGCACGTTTGAGGTTTAGAGTGACTTGTGAGGACCTAAAATGAGCTTGTAAACCCATTTGGTGAGGTTTGGAACACGTTGGAACGCATTTGGTGTGATTGGGTCAAATTTGGGTGTGTTTAGGAATTACTCAAACTCGTTAAGCTTTGATCCTTAATTTCTATTCAATTGAAAGTATAATTTAAATATAGCTGTTGATCTTGGAACGTGATAATTGGAGTGATGTAATTTATTTAATACATTGTGTGTATAGATTTCGAATAAATCGTTCAAAGCGAACATGTATTAGGGTGTGTGTTACAATTATTAGGGGTGATGGGTCGTTAATGGGCTTAGGACTACTTGTGGCCCATTCGAATTAATTTACGGTCCGTTTGGTGTTTATTGGGTTTACTTGATGGGCTAATGTGTTATCAAGGCCCATTAGGTGTATTTGGGCTTAAATTGGTTGTGTGGGCCCACTGTGAGAATTGTGGGACCCAGGGGAGTGATTTGGTGAGTGTATTGTGGTATGTGGGTGATCACAACTATTCCAGGGTTGATTTGTACATAATTGTGAATATTGTGGTATGCATGTGAGATCGTTTCCATAAAGGTGTAAATCACATAACATGTACTGATTCATAGTTGCATAATGTAAACAAAAGTTTTAAATTTTGCCTAAAAATTGGTGTGTGAACAGTAAAACATACTCAACTTGTGATTAGTGTTTATTAATAACTGGGGATTTTTACAGGATGTTACAGAAGGTGTATGAAAATATGTTTATATTGGACTATATTTATAGAGAATTCAAAACTAAAATTATTGATAAATTTTTTATAAGTTTTAATAATATAGTAAACTGAATTTTTGAAGGGGCAAAAAACTAAAATTAAATGGGCTATTGTTGTGTTTTCCGCTGTTACAAAATAATAGTATATGTATTTCATGTGGATAATACATTTAGAAGTCAGCATATAAAAAAAATTGTTGGATAATATTTGCAACTACCAATGAAAATTTGACATGTGACAAGGTTGGGCATCATATTTAAAAATCGCAAGTCGACCCAAGTTGCCAATCCAATCTTCTATCTTTTATTCACTTCTAGTATAATATATATATTTTTTTGTTTTTTTCCCATCCAATAGGTTGGCAATCCTATTGATAAAGGTAGTCTTATGACATTACGTTAGCTTTATAAGTGAAGCCTAGCCTATTATGGCTTCACTTATAACGATGTTGGCGACCTATATATATTTTTTTAGATTCTACATTTTAAATTTTTTGGACAATCATTTAGCAGTCGTTGGTTGTAGTCTTTTAAGTCAACTCTTATATATGGCACGTGTTCCTTAAAACATAAAACTTCAAAATTCATACTCCCTTTGTGTTAGTTTATTAACCCATTAACAATGTGTACAAATCAACATAAAAACAGTAAGTGGTTCATCATGTCTTTTTGGTTTTTGAACCTGGGTTCATGACTCGATGAGTTTTACATATAAGTATACATTGACTTTTCAGTTTGAGATCTGCAAGTGCAAAGCTATAGGTGAAAAATGGAGAAACATGTGTCTTTCAATTTGGCTGTAGGAAATAGTAGTAAAAGTAGAAGTAGCAATTCAGATGTTTTAGATAGTATGAAATCGAGATATCCTTGCCTTTATCAACCTATGAATCCTTCAAATGCAACACTAGAAGAAGAAGATGTTGATGCTGATGATGAAGATAGAAGATACTTGACATCTCTCTGGGTTTTCGGAACTCGCGATATAGATGAACCGGAGTCCCCTCTACCCCCCAGTAAGTGATTTTCTTCTCTTCAGTATTGTAGCTTCAGTTCATTTAGATATTTTTCTCTTTTGGTTTAGTAGATATTCATATAGTCAGTCTTAAGTGTATCAGTGTTAATGGATTTTTGTTTACGATTTCTAGGGGCGTTTTTTGTCATATCTTAGACCTACACATGATTAAGGAAAAAATCACATCTGCACTCAAAGGTTTAAGATTCCGTGAGAAGGGTGTGCTAGTTCATTTTTGGTCACCTGTTGCTGTCCAGAAGCATTGGTTGTTAACAACTTGGGACCAACCTTTTGGTGTATGTGTGGCTGATGAAGGACTTTATTCATATAGGTTGAAGTCCGAACTACGTGCAATTGTCGTAGATGGTGAGGACAACGAAGTGCTTGGTCCAGTGGGTCGTGTTTATAGCCAAAAATCGCCAGAATGGAGTACTGAGTGCAAAACCTATGGGTATATTGACTTGCCTGTATTCGAACCTGGCGGTAATTCCTTTGTTGGTGTACTTGAAATCATAACATCATCAAATTATGTTGATTATTCGTTTGAGGTTCATGAATTCTCGAAAGCACTCAAGGTTGCTGCACTTTTCCTCTACGTATATTTGTAATGTCGTTGTGGATACACAAATTATGTTTATTCACTTGTTAAATGTTTTCAACCTGGCAGAAACAAAATCTCAAGTTTCCAAACGTGTTTGAGGATCATAGCTTCTATGTGAGTTGAGTACTATTCCAAATTACCGGTCTCCTCTCTTACTTTGTGTGTCTATTAGACCATATACTTTTGAATGGGTCAACTGCCTTATATTAAGTTTATCAGATTACAGACTTTAGCTAAATAGGGAACAGATTAAATGGATTGAAAATCGCTTACTGTGTAATTTTAAAGCATAGACACTCCTAACATATTTTTATTCAAAGATTTAGATTATGACTACAATATTATTTTTATATAATCATACTTAACAATTCATAAAAACATTCCTTTAAGAAAAATGAATAAAAAAGAGTATGTGGGTCAACACAGACCCGTTTTGACCCGAAGCAGTCATCTGGGCATCTGGCCACCCTTTATTCTGTATGTGTGTGCCCGTGTATGGATGGGCCTTTCCTTTAAAATTTCAGACAGATTTCAGATGAAAGGAGGCTACATGAACTGGATGGGATCTTTAAGGCTTTGAAGACGGTTTGTGACAATCATGATTTACCTCTAGCTCAGACGTGGGCTCAGTCCGAATATGATGGTTCGTGGCTAAATCTGGACATTTAGAGCAAACTTGTAGTAGCTTTAATAAGAGTTGTGTAGGGAGAGCATGCATGTCAACAGATGACCTACCATTCTATGTTCGAGACTTAAGCATGTGGGAATTCCATAAAGCTTGCAGAGAGACACACTTGGGAAAATCTCAAGAGTTGTTGGGAGATCATTTTCATCATGTGGGTCTTGGTTTTGTAAAGATGTGACAGAACTTGAGGAAGATGATTACCCATTGGTTCCCTTTGCTCGAATGAGTGGGCTAACTAGTTGTCTAGCTATATATCTAAAGAGTTTCAAATTAGATATTGAATATGTTATTGAGTTTTTCTTTCCAGCACGTAGTGCTGATGAAGCAGACGTACAAAGTTTGATGAAAACAGTGAAGCAGCAGATTAAAAACACTTCTTGTATGCAATTAGATATCATGTTGGCTCCCCAAGTAATTGGTGGACTTCCTTTTAGTTGGAACCTTGAATCTTCACCTTCACCAATAACCTTATTAAGCGAAAAAGAAAAGGATATGGAAAATGAGCTGTCAAATTCTGTTGCTGCGGGAAAAAGCCAGAGTATTATACTTTCTTTGGAAAAAGGGTTTAGAGAATTTGATATAAATCCAGGAAAAAAACCAAGAAAAAGGAAGAGATCTGAAAGTTCGATTGTTTTGGAGGAAATCGAGAAACATTTTGGGAAGACGATAGACGAAGCTGCTGCTATCCTTCATGGTGAGTTCATCGCTTGTATCTGATTCCCATATTTGTGTTATTTTAATATTCTCATCTTTACTTTGTATATATGTAGTTAGCAGATCTACGCTGAAGCGCATTTGCAGGAATCTTGGTATTCCAAGGTGGCCATATAGGATTGGTCCATGTAAGACTGATTCCCTTATAAAGTCGGATCAAACATATAAAACTCATGATCTTGTCAGTCTTGCCAACAATGGCAAGGATAGCCCCTTGCATAAGAAATTGTCTTTTGAGACTATAATAGAAAACAAAGTGGACTATGTGATGATTAAGGCGACATACGAAAATAATAATATAAAGTTTCCATTCAGTTTTTTAGATGGATTGGAAAAATTGAAGGAGCTGATTACAGAAAGATTTCAGCTCGGGTTTGGAAGTTTGAGACTAAAATATGTGGATGAAGATAATGATCTGATATCGGTTACTAGTAATCGTAGACTTAATGGTATTATTGAGCACTTTTCAGACACAACTGAAGGCTGTGATTCAAGTATTTGTTGAGCTGGTTGCCCAGCAGACCTCCAATGCTTAGGCCTTCTTCAAAGGTATGTTGTGGTGTGTGGGTGATCACAACTATTCTAGTGTTGATTTGTACATAATTGTGAATATTGTGGTATGCATGTGAGCTCGTTTCCATAAAGGTGTAAATCACATAACATGTACTGATTCATAGTTGCATAATGTAAACAAAAGTTTTAAATTTTGCCTAAAAATTGGTGTGTGAACAGTAAAACATACTCAACTTGTGATTAGTGTTTATTAATAACCGGGGATTTTTACAGGATGTTACAGAAGGTGTATGAAAATATGTTGATATTGGACTATATTTATAGAGAATTCAAAACTAAAATTATTGATAAATTTTTTATAAGTTTTAATAATATAGTAAACTGAATTTTTGAAGGGGCAAAAAACTAAAATTAAATGGGCTATTGTTGTGTTGTCCGCTGTTACAAAATAATAGTATATGTATTTCATGTGGATAATACATTTAGAAGTCAGCATATAAAAAAAATTGTTGGATAATATTTGCAACTACTAATGTGTTAGGTCACCATGTTTTGCATAAACAACCAAAGATACATGAATGAATAAGAAACTAGAATAGAGAAGAAGAGACTAGAAGAAGATGGAAGGAACTTTAATATTGATGTAAATGATATTGATATTGCATGAGAACCAACAAGCCCTAGAATGGGCATTACATAAGCTTATATAGGGGAGTCCAAGAGTCACTAGACTCTTCCTACCATATTACACAACTAGCCCTTGGACTTCCACCTAATATGTAATAAGATCATAAACTTTCATAGTCACATGATTAAATATAAATATAAAGCGTTCAAACATAAAACTGATATAGCAACCTAATTCAACCTAATGACCGACACTTCAATAACGTGAAACGTGTTCCTAACAATCTCCCCCTAAGGGTCGGTCATCAATGGTGAGTGGTTGCGCGACGTCATCTTCTTGGTCTTTACTCTTGAGCTTTTGTAATTCCTGGACGTCTCAAAATCGGTTAGATTAGACAAAAATTCTTTGCTCTTCAATCTTTGTTCCTTGTTGTTGAAGTGATGCATATGATGTAGTAATCCGCCTTCGGTCACTCCTTCGTTTCCAATGATGGTACGCCATTCCAACATGCTCATACGTCTTTGAACTTTATGACTTGTGCTTACAAAATTCCCGTTCATTAAGTATGATCTTCGTCTTAAGACTTTGTAGATTCCTTTGATGTTGAATCTTTCTTTAACTTTGAGAAACTGTGATCTTTCTTTGACTTTGGATAACTTAGAACCTTTTTAGGGAATCCATTGACGTAAGTATGAGCATGTGGAATCATGTGTTGGTGGTGAAGTTCCTGCAAGAAAATGGTTAGTAATAAACAACCGGCACTTACAAGTGAGAATCAGAATTTTTCACCCTCAAAATGTGGTTACTCCTTCTGCTCCTCACCATGGCCGTTCCTAATCGGATGCCCCCGAAAGGGCTAACTCAGAAAATACCGGAGTACCCCAACGATTAGGTGAGTCGTTCGAGATCACCCTACGACTGTAGACCATCCGGCACTTACAGGTTTGGAGTTAGAATTCGTCAACAGCATAGTGTGAAGACTCCTTCTAATCCTTACCAAGGCCGTTCCTAATCGGATGCCCCCGAGAGGGCTTACACTGACATACATACGTACACCAACGATTAGGTGAGCCGCTGGAGATCACCCCGTGACTGTAGGACGCATACGGAACATCACCGAACCCACCAAGCGTAACCCACAAGGAGTTA
>LBNU01015087.1:77589-92437 GCA_014162995.1 Artemisia annua | reverse complement strand
CAGATGACAAGGAATACATCGAAGGCATAATTGAAGCAAGTATGTGGGGAACCGGAGATTACCTTCGTAATCATTTCGTTATGTTAATACTATCAGATACTATGTCGAGACCAGAAGTAGTTTGGGAGAAGTCGTGGAGGCTTTTAGCAGAAGATGTGGAAAATATGGAAAGAAAAAAAAGAAATCATCCAGGTATCATAACATTTTTCTAAACTATATACTTAATAATACACTATTGTCGACAAGTTATATTTGCGTTATATAATATATATTTCATTCGACTACAATTTACTCCTTTTGTGCAGAACTTATTCTAACGGATAGACAAAAGTACAATATATGTTTAACGTATATTGAGGACAAGCTACTCAGCAATTCAAAAAGCCTCAGAAATATTGTCAATATGCCCTATCCGGATTCAGAATTCACAATGGATGGATACAATAGGTTGATTTACGATGAACTTCATTACAATGTTCCAGAATTAATAGTCCAACATCAAGCACTATATGGAAGTTTGACAAATGAGCAAAAAGGAATATATGATACCATAATAGATGCTTGTGATAATGACAAAGGAGGTATGTTTTTTGTATATGGTTACGGAGGTACAGGGAAGACTTTTCTGTACAAGACCTTGACGGCTGCTTTAAGGTCCAAGAGTCAAATAGTACTAAACGTGGCATCCAGTGGTATAGCTGCTCTTTTGCTTGATGGAGGAAGAACAGCCCATTCTAGATTTGCAATCCCTATAAATGTCGTTGAGAATTCAATGTGTAGTATTAGTGCGGATAGTGATCTTGCTGAGTTGATTCGCGAGACAAAGTTAATTATATGGGACGAAGCACCTATGGTTAACAGACTTTGTTTTGAAGCTTTTGACAGAACTTTAAGAGATATATCAACAGGTATATTTTACTTTTTATTTTATACATCTTTTGTTAAATCTGTTTAGTACTATATTTCTATTATTTTGTTAATTTAAATATTTTGTTTAACAGGTACTTATACCGCACCTTCAAACAATGTGTTTGGTGGTAAAGTTGTTGTCTTTGGTGGCGATTTTAGGCAAATACTACCGGTTATTCCAAATGGTAGTAGGCAAGATGTCGTACATGCTTCCTTAAATCAATCTTATCTGTGGAATAATTGCAAGGTTCTTAAACTTACGGAAAATATGAGGCTTCGTGTTGGATGCAACCCTGCAGATGCAGATCAGATTAAGGAATTTGCTGAATGGATTTTGAGTATTGGCGATGGGACGATAGGAGGAACTAAAGATGGTACTGCTGACATTGTATTCCCTGACGAAATGCTAATACATGATTCTGATGATCATGTAGGATCTGTGATACAAGATACTTATGAGAATTGGGAGGATAATCTTTGGGATCCAGATTATTGGAAAGATCGAGCAATTCTTGCACCAACTCATGAGGAAGTTGACAAAGTGAATGACCGGATGCTCTCTATACTTAGTGGCAGGGAGAAAGAATATTTTAGTACAGATACGGTGTCAGATTTAGACGTGGATTTTAATCATAGCGAGGATATGTATAATGAAGATTTTTTGAATACAATCAAAATGTCTGGACTTCCACACCATAAAATAGTTTTGAAGATTGGCACTCCTGTTATGTGTTTACGGAACATTGATCAACGAGGTGGATTGTGTAATGGAACCAGGTTACAAGTATTGAGAATGGGAATCAATAACATCGAGGCAAAAATTATATCAGGTGGTAAAGTGGGTGAGATTCGCTCTATACCGAGAATGATTATAAGCCCATCCGACAAGAAGATGCCTTTCCAACTTAATAGGAGACAGTTCCCTATTTCCGTTTGTTTTGTCATGACTATTAACAAAAGTCAAGGACAAACATTGTCTAAGGTTGGGTTGTATTTGGAACGGTCTGTGTTTTCACACGGCCAACTTTATGTAGCAGTGTCAAGAGTGAAAAGCAAGATAGGCCTAAAAGTTTTGTGTTGTGACAAAGACGGCAACTACACCAATTCTACAACCAACGTTGTATATAAAGAAGTTCTCCATAGATTATAAACTATATGTTGTTTTGTTTTTTGTAATTTTACGTTTTGTTCAACATTATTAGTTTATTAATAATAGAATGTTTTTATTTTATAATAAATTACATTGATTAACTTACACGTTCAGACATATTTTACTTTTAATTTTATTGTATAATCAAATTTCTAAAGCTAGCCGCCCCATCGGGGCGGGCCTAAAATCTAGTTATATATATAAAAGATTTCCAATCAATTAGTCCTCAATTAATTCTCGCCTAATCGATTAATTGCTAGACGATATGCAGCCGTCTGACTAACGCCTAGTGATTTTTGCAACCTTGAACATGTCACATGATATACTTTACAGCTTCATCATATCCAAAAGTTAACTTTGTATTGAAAGAATATGATAACTTTGCATTGACTTGGTAATGGGTGGGACATTTGTGCACCTAACAAACACAATGTCAAGCGTTAAATTCTTGGCACCCAATAATCACAACCGCTAAGTAAGTTATGAATGCCCCTCACATTATAAAAGAGCAGCCGATTGTGAGCCGGTTCGTATTACCGATTATTAACCTTTTGCACCTAACATTATTAGAAAGACCAAAGCAAACACACACAAGATAAATCGAGTGGCTTCATCAAACTAACAACTATGTTGAAAAGAATCTCAGACTCATGACTAAAACAACAATTGTATGTGGAACAAACAACCTTATATTCATTCGAACAAGCATTTTTTGATATTTGCTTAATGCTTGTAGCAAGCTAATCCTAATGGTAATGGTGGATCAGAAAATGACCCATTTACAATTTGATCAAATATCCATTTATTGGCTGCTTGAGTATAGTGCACCCCATCCCAATTAATCATGACCGTTGGATCATCACAAGATTTAGCTACCAAGATATCTTTACCATTGACTTTGACTTTTCCACCGCAACCAACATGGATATTGTAGTTGTACTTTCCTCCATGTCCACAACAAGCTCTCAACGGATGCATAAATCCTACATTTTATTCAAATGGACAACTCTTTAAGTAAATAAAACACGGTAAATCCGCATGAGTACGAGGATAAGCAGGCATAATTGTAGAATAATATACTATCATTTTCCATATATGGTTGCAAAAACTATGTATTTAAGTAATGGTATAAGTTAACTTACCGTAACGAGTTGCTTGAGTAATGAGTGTATATTTTACTGAATAGATATCAACATAGGTGATTGCGGCCTTTGGTAGTTCCTTGCGTAACTGGTCCACGGTTTCTTTTAGTCGATGGTTAAAAAACTGAGCGAGCTCGTTAAATGAGCCCACACATCCGTATTTGTCCAGTTGTCCAGCCGAGGCTAGTTGACGGTCCATCACATATGGTAAGCATCCAAATGGACCCGTATTGTGTATCCAAAACGATCTTCCTCCTTGATCATATACACTCTAATCAAGAAACCAACAAATTCGTTGAAATGACACGACTGTGGTATGTAACTCAAATTCATTTGTTATGACAAAATATACCGAAAGACAACAACACGCACCTTGATGACATCTTTGAATTGGCCTACGATATTAGGGACATTTGCCCTAACTTCATCGACAGTCAAGTTTTGGAACAAGCCCGCGGTTAAATCATTTTGCCCGATATCAAATGTGTACAAAGCACGTGAAAAATCTTTGGTTTTGGGCATTAGTTTCTTAAACACTTCATCATCTGCATTGTATGTTACATATCATAAAATGTTTATACAAACAATTATCATACTATCATAGGCTTCATAGCACGGGAATATTATTGTCACCTTTTTGAGTGCGATACATTTGGACCCTGTGATGAAAATCATTGAATTGGTACCATTGAACATTCAGGGAAAATGGACTGAACCCACTTTGATGGAGGGTTGTGTTTTGGGGTCTAATGGTCGAACCAGCTGTTGCGAAGTTGGCTCCATGGCTGAAGTTTGACCTAAGTGCATCTAGGTATGCACTTAAATACGGCTTTCCAAAGCTTTGTGCTACAAAAATTAATCAAAAATGTTAACTTGTAACATCATTTGCAAATAAAAACACCAAACTATACCCTAAATTAAATCTATTATGATCACTAGAATTTTACATGAAAATATAAAATATGGTTGCATGATCAGATAAATAAAAACTGGATCACGTGCTATTCAATTATATGTTTTTTGGACACAAAGAGGTTTGCTAGACCATAAATCACGAGAAAAGCATATAGTACGTGGTCCATTTTGAAGGTCATATCACTATCTTAGAATTATATAAAAAGTTAATTGATATGTTTCATTCAGATTATTAATTAACAGATAATGAGTATCATTTATATACACCAAATGGTTAAAAGATACAAATCAAAGCATGTTATGTACTTATGTTACACTAATTGCAAATCGCACTTCTATAGTATATATGTGCAATATTAAGACTACTTTATCACTAGAACTCAAAATACTTACCTATAAAGTCGATAACGAGGCGACCATCACAGTACCTCCCAGCCGGACCATGGAAAAAAGACTCTCCATGAGGCGGCCCAGCTTGTCCAAACGCCGCAGACAATCCACCGGTATCAGAATTCGAGTCACCAAAGTTGAAAATAGCAGGAAAATCACACAAGTTTTTGCTAGCATCCACAACATGGTAACTCAAAAACATTATCAACAACATAACAACTTGGCAACGTAGCTCCATGACTAACATTGAACAAAGGTGAGGGAAAGAATTTCTAAAATGGGAATGAAAATGAAGAGGATAATGTGTCGATATACAAAAACTGCCCTAGTACATGTGCAACATGGCCTAGCTTTATGTTATTTGCATGATGGGAAAATTACTAAAATGGGTTTTGTATTTATGAGTTGGAAATGAATAAAATGGTGGTTATAAGGGCTTTTATGTCTTTTTAAATGTGTGACATGTTTTGAGTGGCTTATTGGGTCCAAAACTGTCACCATATATATAACAAAATGTCCCTATTTTAGGATGTAGAAGAAATCGTATCCCACTTTATTTTTGTCACCAAAACTATCATCACGAACTTCGTTTAAATTATAAGAGTAAGGATCAAATGAGAAATATAACTAAGATGAGAAGAATGAGAAGAAACCACAATCACAAATATTAGATGCACTTACAAAAATAGATGCATCTCCCTATTATTTCTCCTTCCTTATTTAAAATAAATGGCCACAATTGTTTCTCACTCTTCTCATTTCAATAATTCTTCTCACTAGATCCATATAAGTCGTCTATTTCGTAAAAAGATGCTTGCTGTGTAAAAGTGTAATTTGTTCCGCACAATATCCTTTTAATTGGATATATATTGTGCTTTTGAATTTTTTTTAACAGATTGGAAATGAAAAAGAAAAAAATAACAAAATTTTTAACATTTTTTTCTCAAATTCCGCCCAAATATGAACTGGAACAAATCTACACATAAACTGTTGAGCATATAATAACCAATATAACCCTCAACATTTATTCCTATTCGACTCTTTGATAAAATGAACATGTTTTAAAAGGCATAAATGTAACTATCTTTTTTCTCTTCCCAACAAGAGAACACAACATTTTTTATTTTACTTTTATTTCATTTCAACTCGAGAACATAAAATATATATATGTTTTTTTATTTTTTATTTTATTTATTTATTATTATTATTTTTTTACCCATCATTTTTATCGATCACCTAAATGGACTCGAGAACATATTTTAGATTAAGTGATCTATCATTTATTGTGGCTTTTTATACAACTAGTTGTGACTTGTGACGTTTGTGTAAGATCAGGTGGTACCTTGTGATACTTTTATGAGGTGTAAATGTTGAATTGTGTGATGGGATAAGGTTTTGCCTAAGAATTAACCCTCTACTAATTGTACATATAATTACAGGGAAACGATATTGTAAGAAGATTATTAAAATAAAAAATGAAAAAAGTAATATAAGCATGACACATGTGACACAGTGGATAAAATTTAAAGAAATAACTAAGAATGGCATTTTCATGAATACGAGCAACATAGTCGCATTTTTCATGTGACACAAACGATATTTGACACAGTGGATAAAAGTATGGATAGTCTAGCCAACATTTGACTATTACCAGTGACTTTCATCAGTTCATGTTTGCTGTGATACCATGCACCTGATGCTAAGCTATTAATCGGTGCTAATCATTAACATACTTGCTCCCATGGTTCATAGTTTTATATTGATTCGACAAAAAATACCTTTCTTTTCTATAAACCTCAGCAACGGGAATCTCAAACATTCAACTTCTTCACTCTCTTATAATAACTCTATTTCTTTAAGCTATATGTATACTTCATACTTAATGAACATAAATATTCGTGATATGAATTGTTGATCGAATGATTTTTTCTAATCAACATTCGTATCATCGCTTATCATTTGAAACTTAATGACAATGGCCCTGTTGAGCTGCACCGCATGTATAGGGAAAGCAACATGTGTTACCGAAGAAGGCGCAACCTTGGCCCTGAGGAATAAAATATTGTGGGGGATGATATCTTCCATCAAAAATACCATCGCAATAAGCCCTTCACAGCACCAATTAAGCGCCCCACACGGGTGGTCACCATAAATGCAATTCCTACTCGGGGACGATTTCTGTGAAAGTGTGAATACCTTCCCATCTTCCAAAAGGAATTTTCCAATTTGAACACCGACAATGGCCTTGTTGAGTTGGATTGGCCCTTCACGGAAATCATCCCCGAGTAGGAATTGCATTCATGGTGACCAGCCGTGTGGGGCCAATCCAGTTCAAATGGCTAGTAAATCGGGCCTTTCCCTATACCGTCCCTTTGTGCATGTCAATCCAGTTCAAATTGGAAAATTCCTTTTGGAAGATGGGAAGGTATTCACACTTTCACGGACATCATCCCCGAGTAGGAATTGCATTTATGGTGACCAGCCATGTGGGGCGCTTGATTGGTGTTGTGAAGGGCTTTATTGCGATGGTATTTTTGATGGAAGATGCCATCCCCAACAATACTGTATTCCTCAGGGCCAAGGTTGCGCCTTCTTCAGCAACGCATGTTGCTTTCCCTATACATGCAATGCAGCTCAACAAGGCCATTGTCTACAACTTACTGTAACAAAATTGTACATCACATCATTGTTCCAAGTCTCTAAGAGCAGCGGTAGCTGCGTCTTTGCAGCTTTTGTGGTTTTCTTTGGCATTACGTATGATCTTCTCAATACCATCATTACTCAACAAAACAGTCCTGCATGTGCAACGAAAAAGACGTGTTTTAAAAACCACAGGAAATAATCAACAATGCCTTTAATACGTAATGAAAAATTGACCTCTTTTCTGGATTCCTGGCAACAATATTACGGATCATGAGACAAGAGTTTTTATGCAGCTGATATGCCTCAGTGGAGCTTCTGCATTGATTGGATTGCAAGATCTCCTGCTCCTGCTTCTATGGCTGAGGTTGCATTTCCTGGCAATCGCAGGCAGTGTGTACATATGATAGTCATCACCTGTATTGCAACAGATGTGATTGATCTTAGAGAAGAGCAAAACAGGTAAATCCCAGGACTGGTCCTAGGGTGGCCCTAAAAGCACGGTTCAAGGCATAGCCAACGGTCCTACATCTGGTTCTGGTTTAGGACCGAGCTAAAGTCCTTTTATTAAGGCCCAGCGCCTTAAGAAAATCTGGATATAGCAAGACCACATTAACAGGTCAGTCCCAATCCCAAAAAGACTGCTCCTAGGCACATATTATAAATTTAAACAATTTTTGAAGTTGTTGATTGTGTATTTTAAAACCTTTGCATTTTAAAGTAATTATATACTCCACCCTTCTAACCCTCCAGGCTCTATTTCACCAGGTCCCTATTTGCACACTTATATTTGATTACATAAATACTAGTGTTGCCTATCTTACTAATTGACCCTAAAACATCCAAAGTCTTAACATATTCATCTGTAGTGCCAATGTTTACATATAGTTCTGTTGCTATAGGCAACCATGGTTCTAGGAAAGTCCTATGCAGCCATTATACGCACAAAAATACTAAAGTAAGTGAAATTAGAATTGATAGTAGTTTACCTCTTGGATGACAGAAGGATCGTCAGCAAGTCTGCTAGAACGTGTGATGAGCGCGCCTATTCAACCTTCCCCTTTCAACAATAGCACTCTTATTAAAGTCACTTCCTGCCAACTAACCAAATTAAATATATATCAGAGGGATACGAATATGCAATATACTAGTATATAATTAAGGATAAAACGCTGCCTAGAAATGGGCAAGCAAGAAACTAGTGACAAGCCATGTGCAGTAACTTTACCAAGCTTTATCGCCTAAGCATGGATTCAGAAACATTGAAGGTGCTTCATCTAACTGATAATTTGTTGAAATTCAAATGTCGAGATATAACTAATGGCTGTAGACCTTATAATGAATTAAAACCAAACATGTTATGTCTATTATATAGTTTATATTCAGACTATAGTTTTATTTGTATTTGTAAAGCAAAAGGGTCGAATTCTAGTTTGTATGTATGGGTCAAAACGATTACCCAAACGGCCCATTATTGCTTTGTCTGTTAAGTTAGGTTTGACAGTTATTCACCAAGAGTTGCAATGTTTGGTAATAACTGCCAAACAGATAATAGTGTCGATTAGGAAAAGACATGTCGTTTAGATATGTATATATATGTTTTCTCACAGAAAACATATTAACCTTTTACTATCAATAATATCGTATTTGCATAATACATTGTTGTCTCTATTTTTTACTGTTACATTGCACAATTCTCATTCATACTCACAAACCAAAATCATGGCAAACTTTGATTACATTTTGAAACCTAGAAACGTTGGCAAGACACCTGTGACACAGAGGTATCAGAGCCAAGGCTCTAAACCGTGGGAAAAGCCAACGTTTCATGGTGGATTCTACACTGGAAAGTATCTTCTTAGGGAAACACCCAAACGTGTGTATCAATGGAACACAAGGAAGAAAAGTATTTCTCCCAAAGCAAAAGAGATGCTGGTAAAGAAAGTCCTAGAAAACGAAGCATTCAATGATGCTAAGTTGAAAAGAAAACAGAACAAGAAAGAAGCAGTGAAAACAAGAAAAGAAAAACGATCAAGATGTTATATCTGTAGACAAAGAGGACATGCCTTTTGGGCATGTGAAAACAGGAAGAAGATCTCAGTGGCAGAATCAAAACAAGAAGCAATAACTACATCACAAATCTTAGAAGAGGAAGTAAAATACCCTGAAACAGTCCATGTAATTGGAGATTATATGGTCGAGGGGTCAAATCACAAGTCATGGAATGAAATCTGGTATGAAAGCAACCAATACAAGTTTCACCTTCGCCCCAGAAGGAGTTTGTTCAAAAGCATAGACTACAAATGCAAGATGATTTGCAAGGAAGAAACAGAAAAGAAGTTTATCTTTTCATACGGTATTGGAGATGCTGTTATAGATACAGAAGATGGTGAAATCATGATACCAAATGTTCAATACACCCCAGAGGTATCATTGAACATACTTAGTTTCGATTTATTGGAGGAACAAGGATACATGATAACAGTAGACAACAACAAGTGCACAATCAAATATATGTTTGATGAAATCAGAACTGGAAAGAAAGGAACACAGAAAGTAGATAATGTTGATCAGATATGGGGTCCAAATCATGCAGTCACAGAACACAATAAATATGTGGAGGAGTATTTCAAGTCACTGGATACAAATGATGAATGCTCTCTGGTTAAGGGGTTGGAAGAACTGAGTTGTGACAGAAAGGATACCCATGATTATGTTGATGATGATTTCATTAGTTGGAATGGTACACTACATGCATTGAAAGTTAATTCCTTCAACAGGTTCTTATCTTTCCTAAATTTACTTAAGAAAGACAGCATGGTGTACAAACATTGGGATGTGTTTAGTAGGAAGTATGTTGATATGGTAAAATGGTTTTACTTGGTGTATCTTAATTATGATGTCTTGGATAAGATACCACCAACAATAGGAGTGATTGAAATTTATTTGCTTGCTTTACATAAAATAGTGGATAGTCTAGGAGGCTATGTTGCAGTTACCGTAAGCAACAAATGGGGTACCATAGCACAAATGCAAGGGCTAAGAACCGAGGAAGCAGATGTTGTAAAAAGTTGTTTCAAAAAGTTCATAGATTTGATCATTGTATACCATGACACTGCTCAAATACCTTGGGTAGAAAAGTCAGGAAAGGATGTGGCTGAAAGCAGTTTGACTGCAGAACAAAGGAGCACATATGGCTGGTAGAGAGGAGCAGTTAGGGATGGGCAAGATGAACAGGGAACAGGTAGGCTTGGTGTTAGGAATGAAAGCAGAGAAGAACACAGGAATGGAGAAGCAAGCAGTGAAGAAAACAATGACTTTGAAGTCATTGTTTGAAGCAGAAGGAAGCAGTCACTCAAGAATCTTTGGTTTCAATCATTAGAGGGGAGATGTAGACCTTATAATGAACTAAAACCAAAGATGTTATGTCTATTATATAGTTTATATTAAGACTATAGTTTTATTTGTATTTGTAAAGCAAAAGGGTCGAATTCTAGTTTGTATGTATGGGTCAAAACGATTACCCAAACGGCCCATTATTGCTTTGTCTGTTAAGTTAGGTTTGACAGTTATTCACCAAGAGTTGCAATGTTTGGTAATAACTGCCAAACAGATAATAGTGTCGATTAGGAAAAGACATGTCGTTTAGATATGTATATATATGTTTTCTCACAGAAAACATATTAACCTTTTACTATCAATAATATCGTATTTGCCTAATACATTGTTGTCTCTATTTTTTACTGTTACATTGCACAATTCTCATTCATACTCACAAACCAAAATCATGGCAAACTTTGATTACATTTTGAAACCTAGAAACGTTGGCAAGACACCTGTGACACAATGGCTAATTAGGTTCATACCTTGATCGATCTATCGAAGGATCAAGGATAAGAGGATTACAATGTGAAAAACAATACTCAAAATGACTCAAAATCTTTTAAATTTACAAAATCTGTAACAACACGTCTTATTAGATGGCTCTGAATAGTAAAAAATTAGTTGCGAGTTGTTCATATCAGATAATATCAGGCAAGGATTTAGGAGATTTAGACCAACCATCGATAATAAGGAGCAGCAAGGTTTAGACACAATGCATGTGGTTCCCCTGTACATCAGCGTCATCAATACAAACAAGCAATGAATCTATACCACCATTTTCAGCAACGGATCTGCATACGTCATCCTATGTAACTAGCAACTGGAAACAAGCACTCAAATCAAAGTTGGTTTAATAAAAGACCAAGAAAAAAAAAAGAAAAGAAAAAAGAGAAGCATCTCAAATCAGAATAAAGACAGACGCATAGTGTGTTACATGATCATGCCATGCCATATCATTCCTATGTAACTAGCAACTGGAAACTAGCACTCACATTCACTGCAACAGCCTTCGGTGCAATAGTTGCAGAGACCAGACTTGGCGAGCTAAGCCTCGAGCATAGCCAAAAACCTAAAGTTACATAAGGATACTTATAAACTCCTTTTTAGCATTAGGTATTAAGCTATTGACAGATATTTTTTTAAGCCACTTACTTGTGAAGCCGGCCACTACTCGGTTATCATCAGCTGCCAAAATTAAAGTACTCGAATAGCATTATATAGACTTGGGATGCTCCCTTTACTATGCTTCCTCATCACTTTAACCATCAACTCATCTATGTGTAACTCGTAACACAACAAAAGATTTCTTAATAACCGTATTAAATACTGTTAGATATAAAAATAATCTACTTGTAGTCTCTTATAAAGTGTAGCAGTTGGTTTCTGACTTTCTGAGGACTAAAGTGTAAAAGATATACACTTGTCTAGTTCAATGAATCTAGACAAACAGTTGAATGAATCTAGACAATGAATCAGCACGACCTAGATAGGGTTAAAGATGTGTCGTGTTTGTTGCATGGGAAAGACAATTTTAACTTGTCTAACAGGCCAGATACGTACTTTCCACTTTTTGTATGCGAAAGTTGTAAGTAAATGTAATGGAATTCTATGTTTATATACGAGTAATAGATATGATCAAAACGATATTATCCTATGATTACAAGAGCATTCAGTTTTGGTTTTGATCCGATCACCGATGATTACAAGATTGTCATAATATCCAACATCGATTATGAACGAATTGTAGATTCATTGGTTTACTCCATGAAGACGGGCACTTGGTCTACGATTGCTTTTCCTCCTAAGTTTGATTATCTCGAGTTAGAGCTAGCCGTGTTATATTAATGGAGCATTGCACTGGGCGGCTTATTTAAGAGTACCCAAACGGCGAGAATATTATACGTCATAAACACAAAATTATATGAATGTTTTATTAAAATGTTGTCCTAAATATAGAATGTTTAAGAAGATTACCATATTATTTTTACATTATAAAACACTAGACGGCCCTTGCATAGCAACAAGATTTTATCGCGACACATAATTATGATTGTGATATTTTTGTTAGGTGTTTCGTATAACATTTATTCATACAACGTAAAAAAATCAAAATGTATCTGTAAATAATTGTAACATATAATGATTTTAACTAAAAGAACAAATTTTAATAGCTAATTTCAATATTCAAAAAATGGTATACATTAGTTTAAGTTTCCTAAATTAGTTTTCAGTCTTTCATTTAACTAAAAGAACAAATTAATTTCTTAAATTAGTTTTAAGTTTCCATTTTTCACTTTTCACTTTTTGGTTTTCCTTTATACTAGACGAGTACCCGTGCATAGCAACGAGATTATACATAATGTTTTGAACCCGGTTCGACCTGGGTGGTTCAACCAGTTGAAACGTTTCGGTCGAAAACGGGTCAATTTAAACCGGCTCAACCCGATGAGTTGGGTCGAAAAACGGGTCAAATTAAACTGGGTCAACCCACCGGGTTTGAAAATTGCTCATAAGTAATTGTTTCAACATTTCCTTTTTAATGTTTTCAACATTTCACTTTTACCATTTTTGTTTTATATATAGTATAGATATAGAATAGATATAGATAATCCATAAATTTGTAGTTTTTTTTAGTTTGCGGTTCGAGAAAAGTAAAATCGGATATAATTGATTTTAAAATCATGTGGTCAAGATCGTGATCTTATAAGTCTTAAGCTTGCTAAGATTCTACATAAGATCCGGATCGTTTTTGCTTAATCGTATCGTAAAATCGTAAAATATTAAGATCATGATCGGGATCTTAACAACTATGCCCGTATGTTTGACTAAGAGAGGTGGGCCCACCGAGTTAAATATATATTCACAGACTAATACGAGTAAGCTTTAAGGTGCAGTTTGGTTTATAGCTTTTAACATGTTTAGGCCGAAAGCAATCCTAGTCAAACCTTTGGTACCATTTTTTTTCTCCTGAAACAAGGGTTTTAACCCCACATATAATACTTTTCTCAAAACTCATCTAAATTATGTCTTTACATCTAGTTTTCTTATATTTGTGGGCCCAAAATGCATAACAACCACTCTTATTCATTTATTACTTGTAAAAATAAAATAATCAAATTTAAAAAATATGTTTTATTCAATATTTATTATAAAAAATATATATAAATAAATATAATTTCTCCCTCCTAAATCTACCCCAAATCCAAATCCTATACCAAATCTAAATCCTAATCCAACCTCACTTATAAACCAAACGGGCCCTAATATCATCTCCCCATAACCCTGATTATATTCTTTTTAAACGGCATGTAGAGAGACCTTCAGCTTATAACCCTTCTTCAAAAGAGTTTGTCACTCCCAAAAACTCTCCTCGTCATTACACCTCTCACCGGTAAAATTTTAGCACTCTCTTTATAGACTGTTTTTAACATAAGAAAAGCTTTTGTACATGTTTGTTGTTTAGACTTTAGATCTAGAGTAGTACTAACATGTAAGTTGTAATTTCTTGTGTTTTATATTAATAATGTGATGAGCTTGAACATATGCTTTATTTTTGGCGTGAAAAGAAGCAATACTTCAATAACAATCAGAAAACAATAATCATGATAATTTTGTACGTTTAAGGCAAAGCAAACTGTGATATAATACATGCTAAAACTACAAAAGGTAATAATCCTATACGAACAATTATATAAGCGTTTATAACAGAATTTTGAAGTTCAATGGTCCTTTCATACTATTTTTTTTTGAAAGGCAATATATAAACAAGCGAAAAACGCAAACAAAATACAAACAAAAGGCATCCACAAATCAACAAGAAAATTAATTGACGTGGACCCAAGAACAACAAATACAAACAAAATAAAAGCTAACAACCAAAAAAGGGACAATGGCAGAAATATAACCCAAACTTCGCATATGCTCAGTTGCTCACGCTAACAAGGTCCTTTCATACTATAAAAAATGTTGCTTAGCAGAATACCATGGTAAAGATGTAATTCTGCAAATTATGTGTCTCTTGCTTTGTTATTCTTTTTGTTTACATGATCTATGTGTAAATTTTCTCACAGACATAAAACATAGATGTTATAGATACAAGCCGGACACGTACAAATAAGGAAAATGATATATGCCACAAATTGTGGTTCATCTTATTTTCACCTACTATATTGTCTAATGTGTAAGTATATTGCTAATATATTTGTGTACCTGCCTACCTGGGCATGTGGCAATGGTGTCATATTTAGTCATTTGATTTTGTCTTTGAGATAAAGGGCCCTTAGAAATAAACAAAAGAAAACCAATGACTTGCATTACA
>LBNU01015087.1:59475-76625 GCA_014162995.1 Artemisia annua | reverse complement strand
CTCAGCTCAGGAGTTCGCTCATCAGCTTTTTACTTTTGGATGTCGGCAAGGAAAATTGTACGTGTTGCATTCAAGAACTTTTCTGCTCTTCCATCAGGGCGTTTGAGACAATAAAGGGGGGTTGGTATGTAGAGTACGCCGTAGACCTCAGACCTTGTTAAGCTGAGGGTTAGCCGACAAGAAATTGCGTGGGAACACCAAGTGTACCCTGGATGTTAAGGGCCCCTGTCACTAAAAAACTCTTGTTCCCGTGGCTGAGGATCTGTTCACTTTGGTGTGGATTCAGGCCCTCCGGGGGGAGCCAGTTGCATGCGCACTGAGCAGGATGTGTAGACTTTGCTCAGGTTGATGATCGGTAAGGATAGTTTAAATGCAAGGGAGGAAAGAGATTGCAACATAGAGAGGATGCATTTACAGTTGAGTCTTGTAACCAGGCGTGGCGATAGAAAGGACAGCGCAGGTGAACTATGGTGTGTCCATGACCAGGGTTTCGTTTCTTGCGCCTTTTCAAACGTACTTGGTGTTTAAGCAGCACTGCAGGACCGGATACTTTAGGGATGGTGTTTTACCGCTGTCCTGAGTGGCTCTAATGTCAAAGGAGGGCGCAGTTTAAGAATCGAATTGACAGAGGCCAGAGGTGTGCTTATAAACAACCGAGGAGAAAGGAGAGCTGCGCTGCGCTCCCCTCAAGGAAGGAAAGAGGAAGGAATCTCAGGAATTTCAACGACAGAAGATAGAGAGACACAGAGGCCCTGGAGCGGTTCAGGGATTACAGGCTAAGGAAAGCAACCAGGGGGCCCCTGGACCATAAAAGCCACCTCGTGAAGAAGCTCAAAACACCCCCGGTGAAAACGAAGGACAGTTCTGATGAAATTCACAGTCAGTTGTCCTTGGTCCGCGAACTCACTAACTCCCCCAGAGACGTCGAGGAAGGAAATAGTATCAACCCGCAGTTAGGGAGTCGCCTTGCCAGCCGTGTGCTCGTGAGTGGGCAGCTGCCAAGTAAGCCCACCAAGTGGCCTTGAAGGGAACCGGGGACACATGATACTCAGGGGGAACCAAACCACCCGCAGATATGGAACCAACACCCCCCGGCCCATAGAGTTGCGGCATTCAAAGAAAGTGATGGAAGGTTTTGAGTCTGGAGATGGGCATGGGTGGACATTGGATACTGAAGGTCACACAACTGAACAGACCACATCAGTCTCGGTCTAAGCCGTGAAGAGTCCCGCACGTTCTATGAAGGTCACCAAAAGCCCCAAGGCACTGAAGAGCAGGGGGATGCATCAATCCTCTGACTCTTGTGCCAATCTACCTGAGGGAAGTAAGACAATGTTCTTTCCTCTGAGTCGAAAGGCAGCTGGGTTAAGTGTCTTAAGGCAAGACCAATGAATGTGTCTTTCCAGACTCACTGATGAAATGGAGGCTCAACCTGGAAGCTGCGTTGCATTCATGCCAACTGCTAAAGAACTCTGTTGAAGAGATCATGATGATGTCTCGGCAAAATGTTGGCACTGCTTCTCCCTGACAACTCTGACAACACATTGTGAAACAAGGTCAATACTTCCGCTCAGCGAAGATTAGTTACAAGGTTCAACGTGGTCAAGAGCCTGTCACAAAGATGACCCTGAGCTTACACCATACAAACGTGCTTAAGGCTCTGAGAGGCCTACCAACATAACTCTGAGATCGAATTCACTGAAGCGTTCTCAACGTTAGCGAAGTCTTCAAATGTTTAGAAGCCTCAGGGTGCGCTCAGTGACTGTCTCTCAAGGCCTCCTGATGGAGAGAAAAATGTTACTTTTCAGGGGGTCGGTTTGAGTCCTAATTCTATGTTTTTTCTTGGTTTGGGATTTCACCCAAGTCGTTTCTTTTCTCAGTTTAGCGTACTTTGCAAGGAAATATCACAAAAAGAAGCATTTCGGCGTTTTCGGATTTGAAAAGCGTGCGAAAAACAATCAAAAACTCAAAAGACCTTCGAAGATTACTGAAGTGACGCGGTCACACTCTACTAAGTGAGCGCCGTCAGGGAACAAGTGAAGTCGCCAGAAATGGAAAAAGATGGACTCGTGGACGGATCCAGAGGTTCGTAGTGTAAGATTGTGACGCCGCTCAACCAAGGCCGTCGACTGATAGCACGCAATGTGATGACCACGTGCAATCCAAGGCCTTCAGGGAAACCCTAATCGCCGAAGCCCTGACCGACGTCACCTACTGGGGCTGACGCCGTCAGCCCGCGGTTTTCGATATGATAGGTTGAGAACTTTTTGCTGTATCCTTTGGGACGAATTTTGGAGTAGGAGACTTTAGGTTAAACCCGTAGTAGGTGTATTAACAGGACCTTAGAGGTATCCGTAACCCTCTAACTTAATGTTTGAAGTTCCAAGAGTAAGTCTGCTATTATTCTATACAAGTATGGTCTATGTGTTGGTGTGATATATCGCTTGTGCTTGTGTCTTTCTTCAAGCATGCCAGCTAATTTACTTTGGTTGCTGTAGGATCAATTGAAACCTTAGACTATTGATATAGTCATGTCGATGTGATGATGTTGGAGTTGTGGTTTGGGTGAGATGTTTCAGTCTACGGTGTAGACGCTTGAGAAGAACTGGCCGGTTAACCTCCTTATTACGGTAAACAACGGCTTGAACGTCCTTAGGAAGCGTGACATTCTATAGGAGGTAGCAGTTTTCTCATAGTGACGTAGATGAAACATTCACAGAAACCACAATCACAGACGCTACACATCACCCATGGATTAACTCAATAGGTAGTTGCCATTGAGAGTGCTAAGCCAAGACCACAAAGTAAATTAGCCTTGGCATGTTGAATGAAAGAACAAGCACAAGGAGTATATCACACAAGCACAGTAGGACCTATTGTGATGAAATAAAGGACTGTATCTTGGGATTCAAACATGTAAGTTAGAGGGGTGAGGGAATATGCCTGCGTAAGGGTCTGGTAGATACACGTACTAGGGTTTAACCCTAGAAAGTTGCTGCACTCCAAGAAATTCGTCCCAAAATAAGAAAATAAATTCGTAGTGGCATGTTGGCCGTATATAGAAAACGCTGGGGCTGACGGCTCAGTGCCAATACGGGTGACGTCGGGTCATCCTCGTGCGATTAGGGTTTTCCTGGGACGGCCCTGTTGATTGACAGTGGTCATAAGTTGCTGTTCCAGGTACTGATCGGCGTGGTTTGACGGCTCACAATCTTACACTACGAAGCTCTCTGATCGTCACGAGTCTTTTTCCACTTCTGGACTTCCACTTGGTTGCCTCGACGCGTCACTTATTAGAGGTGTGACGTCGGTCACGCTGTGCGAGTAATCTTCAAGTCGTTTGAGTTGGTTGTTGTTTTTCCGCACTTTTTCACTGGCCGAAAACGCCCGAAAATGCTTCTTTTGTGATTTTCCCTTCAAAAGTACCTAAAATGAGAAAAGAAACGACTTTGGGTGAAATCCAAACCAAAAACATACGAATTAGGACTCAAACCGACCCCTAAAAACGTAACATTTTTCGTCTCATCAGAGGCCTTGAGAGAAGTCACTGAGGCACTGAGGTTCTAAACATTTGAAGACCTTAGTAAGTTGAGAAGTTCAGTGAATTTCCTAGAGTTATGTTGGTAGGTCTCAGATGCCTTAAGAAGTTTGTTGGTGAGCTCAGGGTCATCTTTGACAGCTTCTTGAACAGTTGCAACGCTTGTAATAATTTCGCTGAGGGAAGTATTGAACTTGTTTAAATGTGTGTCAAGAGTTGTCAGGGAGAAGCAAAGTGCAACATTTTGCTCGAGAACATCATCATGATATTCTTCAACAGAGTTCTTTAGGTTGGCATAATGAACAGCAGCTTCCAGTGTTGAGCCTCCATTTCATCAGTGAGTCCCTGGAAGAGAACATTATTGGTCTTCCTTAAGAACTTAACCAGCTGCCTTTCAGTCAGAGGAAGAACATTGTCTTACTTCCTCAGGTAGATTGGACAAGAGTCAGAGGATTGATCATCCTGCTCTTCAGTGCCTTGGGGCTTTGGTGACCCTTCATAGAATGGGGACTCTTCAGGCTTAGGAGGAGACTGATGTGGTTGTTCAGTTGTGTGGACTTCAGTATCCATGTCCACATCATCTCCAGACTCAAAAACTTCATCACTTTCTTTGAATGCGCAACTCTATGGGGGGGGGTGTTGGTTCCATATCAGCGGGTGGTTTGTTTCCCCCTGAGTATTTGTCCCCGGTTCCCTTCAGGCACTGGTGGGTTATGGCCAGTGCCATCACGAGGAACGGTGGAAGGCGCTCCCCTACTAGCGGGTTGTATATTTCCTTCTAGATCTTGGGGAGTAGTAGTTGGGACCAAGGACACTGACTGTGATTTATCAGTGTCCTTCGTTTTCACCGGGGGTGTTTGAGCTTCTTCACGAGGTGGCTTTTTGGTCAGGGGCCTGGTTGGCTTCTTAGCCTGTATCCCTGAAGCCTCAGGGCCTTGTGTCTTTATTTTGGTCGTTGACACATTCTGAGACTTCCTTCTCTTTTTTGAGGGGAGAGGAGGAGATACTAAATTCCTCCGGTTGTTTATAGCAACCATTGGACTTGTCAATTCGATTTCAATAACTAAGGATGGGTCCTTTGAAAAATTAGAAGCACTCAGGACAGCGGGTAAAAATCCTAAAGTATGGTCCTGAGTGTAGTTACAACCCAGTAACGTTTGAAAGGCGCAAGAAAGAAACCTGGGGTATGGAACATAGTTCACCCTGGTGTCTTTCTGCAGCCTGGTTACAAGATCACTGTAAATGATCTCTCCTATGTTGATCTTTCTCCCTGCCATTAAACTATATACCATCATCAACTGAGAAGAGTTAATCTGCTCAGTGGATGAATGGCTCCCGCCGAGGGCCTGAATCACAAAAGTGAACAGGATCCTCCAAGCCACGGGAAAAGAGTTTTTAGTGACAGGGGTCTTATCCAGGGAACTTGGTGTTAAAGCAATTTTTGCTAACTCAGCCTTAACAAGGTCTGAGTTAGGGTAATCTACATAAACCCCTTTATTGTAATCAAGCCCTGTGGAAGAGCAAAAAGTTTGAAAATCCAAAGTAAATTTTCTTGCCCCATCCAAAAGTAAAAAGCTGATGAGAAACTCCCTGAGGAGTCTTGTCTCGTTCTCATCAGTAGAGGGTGTCGGGTCATAGGCCCCTTTAGCGGCCCAAAACTCCCTGAGGAAGTTTCAGTACTGAAAGTAAGGGGTAGAGGTGAAGGCTGTTTTCAAAGGACAGTTGTACAAAAATTACATGATGTTTTTGTAGGCAGGGACATTTGATGGGTAGTTAAAATTGCCTACAACATTGTTTGTTTTGAATTGTACATCAGCCAGAGTCAAATTTGCCCATTCGGGTGCAAGTTCGATTCCTTGGTCAGTTGCCATTTTTAAGTCAAAAAAATTTTGAAAAAAAATTTTGAATGGCAAATATTGAAACACCAGATGGTCACAAATGAAGTCTAATTTGTTCGCTGCCGTGAAATGTTCAATATGTTATCAAGAAGATTGATATAAAGATGGATATCTTGATATGAATCTTTTTGACCAGGAAAATGTTTTATAAACTTGTTTTTGGGTAAGATAGATACACACACTTTTCTTTTTGAAAAATTTTAGCAGAGTTTTGTTAAAGTTTTTGTGTGTGTATGTTTTTTTTTAAGAAGAAAGGGGTATTTATAGAGTGGTGGATTAGGGTTTAGGATATCAAGGGATTACATGATTTTGAAAATCAAAATGTATAACCCGTTTGAAGTCCGCATTAAATGCCACCACTCCACTTCCCTCTTTTTTCGCACCTGTTCATTTAAACAGTTGCACGTTATGCAAAAGTGTATTTTGCAGACATGATGTCACACATAAAATATCCAAAGATATTATGTGCGAGGGAAGCCAGTTCATGCCAAGTGGGATATGTGGTGGTGATGTAGGGGCCCAAGATGTGGAAGCCAGAAGGATAAACGACATATATTCCTATATTAAATAGGCATTCAGTTACCAACCTAGGACATTTACTAACTAAATACTTAGAGTATTTAGTTAAGAATTGAATGCTTTCAGTGTGTCTTGGGCACCCTTGGTGAATCATTTGTCAGTGAGTGAGCTTTATAACATGTTAGTCACTGAAGATTTTGGGTTGTTCAGGGACCTTAGAGAGATTTTACAATACGTTTGAATGACATTTATTCAGTGACCTGATTGTCAATATCCAACATGCCCAATTCTACTTTCAGTCTGGTGAAAGTGGGCTCATCCAGGGGTTTGGTAAAGATATTAGGTAGCTGATACTCAGTGGGGATGAAATGTAGTTCAATCTCTCCATTCATGATATGGTCCCTGATGAAGTGATATCTGATATCAATGTGTTTAGTTCTTTAATGAAGCACAGGGTTATTGGAGATAGCAATAGCACTAGTATTATCACAAAATATAGGAACACTCTTGTAATGGATGCCATAGTCACTGAGTTGACTTTTCATCCATCGTACATTTGCACAACATCATGCAGCAGCAACACACTCAACTTCAACCGAAGACATGGCTACTGATTGTAGCTTCTTTATTCTCCAACATACTAGTTTTCCTCCAAGAAATTGACAGGACCCTGAGGTACTCTTCCTATCCATGTTGCAACCTGCATAGTCTGAGTCTGTGTATCCCTTAAGATCAAATCCTGAGCACTTAGGATAATACAAACCAAGGTTTGGAGTTCCTTTTAGATATCTCAGGATCCTTTTCACATCAGTGAGATGTAATTCTTTTGGGTCAGACTAATATCTGGCACATAGGCAAACTGCAAATTGAATGTCAGGCCTTGTGGCAAGAAGATACATCAGTGATCCTATCATTCCACTGAACAAGGTTTGATTTACAAATTTGCCAGCAAGATCAGGACCTAGGTTGTTTGGAAGAACCATTGGGGTTTTTACTAAAGCACAGTCACTGAGTTCATACCTTTTCAATGTGTTCTTGATGTACTTCTCTTGATTGATGGAGATTCCCTTATCAGTCTATTTGATTTGAAGTCCAAGGAAGTATGTGAGTTCTCCCATCATGCTCATTTCAAATTGTTTGGTCATCAGCTTCTCAAAATATTTACAAAGTTTGTAGCTTGTTGAGCCAAAGATGATGTCATCCACATACACTTGGACCAAAATCACATCTTCCTTTGTCCAGTAGATAAACAGTATGTTGTCTATCCTTCCTCTGACAAATTTGTTCTAGAAGAAAGGCTGAGAGAGTTTCATACCATACCCTAGGAGCTTGCTTCAGTCCATAAAGGGCTTTGTCAAGCTTGCAGACATGGTCAGGGAACTCATGGCTTTCAAATTCAGGTGGCTGTTGAACATAAACTTCCAATTTAAGTTTTCCATTTAGGAATGCACTCTTGACATCCATTTGGTAGACTTTGAAGTTAATGTAAGTGGCATAGCTAAAGAAGATCCTGATGGCTTCCATTCTAGCAACAGGGTCAAATGTTTCTTCATAATCAATGCCTTCCGGTTGATTATAGCCTTTGGCAATAAGCCTTGCCTTGTTCTTAACAACAGTGCCATTTTCATCAGTCTTGTTTTTGAACACCCACTTCATGCCAATGACATAAACACCCTGAGGACATTCAACTAAGGTCATGACATCATTCCTATCAAATTGTTCAAGCTCATCATGCATGGCCTGAACCCAACTTGGATGTTTCATGGCTTCTTTCACAGTCTTGGGTTCAATGGTAGATAGGAAGTCAACAAACAGGCACTCATTGACTGAAGCTGCAGTGAGTTTGGCAACCATCCTTCTGGTAAGCATTCCCTCAAATACAGGTTCACCAATGATGTTGACAAGCTCAATATGTTGATGTCTAGGCCATCTTTCCTGAGGTCTGGGATAGGAGTTTGAGCTTGTTGATGCCTGATTTGGAGAAGGAGTAGGTTCAAGAGTAGGTGCCTGAGGTTCCTCAAGGACTTGGTTTTCAGTGAGTTCAATTTGGATATTGTTTTCAACAGGTTCCTGAACATCTGGTTTAGTGTGAGTTCTCTCATTTGGAACTTGTTGAGCTTCAACAAACTCACTGATGGTTAGTTGAGGAAGGTTGTGAGGAATGATGTAATATGAGAAGTTAGCATCAGCTTGGTATTGAGTGGAAGGATTATTCTCAGGGTGATATTCATCAGGAGGATATCTAGATGAATCATCAATTCCAATCTCTTCCATTGAGGTGTTTGAAAACTGAATAGCCTCAGTGCTTTCATCAAAGGTGATGTGATAGGTTTCCTCAGTTTGTTGTCTCCTTGTGTTAAACACCCTGAAGGCTTTGGAGACCAGTGAGTAACCTAAGAAATATCCATCATCAGCCTTGGCATCAAATTTGCTGATGAGACAAAAAGTGTACCCGTTTTAGGGGGTCATTTAAGCCCTAATTCGAGTAAATGTGATCAAATAATGCCCTAAATCGTTCCTTTTGTCATTTTAGGTACTTTTGAGAAGAATTCTGGAAAACATGCATATTTGGACGTTTTTGGAGCATAAAAGTGAAGAAAACGACAAAGTCTCAAAAGAAGCTGGATTTCCTACCTGACGGCGTCAGAGTCACAAGGTGACGCCGTCAGCGAACATTGACAAATGAGTAAAATCAGATTACACTAGACACCCTATGAAGAAAACAAGATGTTTACACCTGAAGGCGTCAGGTGTTAAATGGAGTAGGCCGTCAGGTGTAATGCTAAAGAGTGACGGCCCAGAGTGCATTAAAGGGTGACGGCGTCAGAAGTAGATCTAGGCCATCCGAGAACCCTAGTGGCAGCGAGCTGACGGCGTCAGACCCTATAACCTGACGCCGTCAGAATGTATTTTCTATATATACTTTTCTATTTTTCCTTCATTAGTGTGGAACTTTTGGTGCAACTTAGGACAAAACCCTAAAGACGATTTTAGCTGTAATTTTAAGGGTTTTCCACCCTTTAAACCTTCATGTTCAATTAAAGATAAGTCCTCACTTAAATTAATCAATATGTCTATGTGTTGGTTAATCATATCTTATGCTTGTCTTTCAATTAACATGCTAGGCTAGATTTTTCTTGTGTTTGCTTAGATCTAATGAAACCTAACTATTAATTATTGGTTGATTGGTGTGTTATTGCTTGTTTGGGTGAATGTTTCATCAATGTTAGGCTTAAGAAAACTGGCGATACTCCTATATGGAATACGCTTGAACGTCTTAAGAAATATGTAACCAAGGCATACAAGGTTATTAAGGTAGTATTTAACGCATGAGCCACTGTTTACAATCCCTATGATTGTGTGTACGCATGGTTATAGGAGGAGATAAGAGCTCATAGAATTGGGGAGATATGTATGCCACTCCATGAATTGTTAAGGAATACACCCGTCATCTACGCAATTAATACACACACCAATTAACCGGTAAAAGATAGTTAGGGAGTAAGGAAGTCTAAGTAAACACATTTGTCTCCATATAAGTTTTCACAACCACAATAGTTTAGTTATTTTATTTTTATTGCAATTGTAGTTTTTGGGTTAGTTGACTAGCAACTAATTCCGCCCACTCTCCCAAAACCCGAGATTTTACTTGCTTTCAAAAAAAATATAAAAAATACAAAAATAATCTTCCTTCACCCTTAGACCTTTTAGAGTAGTTTTTCTAACCTAACGAACACTATTCCCTGTGAGAGAACGATCAATCCCCCGTACTTACCACTACACTATACTACACCGACCAGGTACACTGCCTGGTGGGATTGCAAGCTTCTCGAGATCCCTCGAGAGGTAAAACCTGTTGCGTGGTCGCAATCCCACGTCATCAAGTTTTTGGCGCCGCTGCCGGGGAATAGTTATTGTTTAGGTAGAATCTTTATTTTATTAGGTCTACTTACTAGATTCCTTTCTAGTGAGATTTTTATTTTATTTTTCTAGATTTTCTTTAGTCTATCTTTTTCTTTGTGTTTTTGTTCGTAGTAACTTGTCCATTAATTATTCTGTTGGCCATTATGGAAAATGTGAATCCACCCCTTACACCAGACGAAGTGGCTTTGTTACGTAGCCAGATTGAGGAAGAGATAAGTGACCTTAGGGAGCTTAATAGTATGATTGATATAGAGCTTGACTATGCTCTTAACGACTTAGCAACCCCCATGTACTCAGATAATTACTTAGAAAATAACAATCTTACGGTTGACGAGTTGGTTGGAAAATTTTATGAAGAGGAGATAGACCCAAGGTTGGATGATCATTACGATTTATACCCCACTAAGGAAGAGATTGCCTACTATAACAACCTAGTTGATAACCCTAGACCACCCTTTGTTAAAATCGACCCAAAAATTAAGAGGGGTGATCCTGGGAATGTGAAGATACCATGTATGATTGGGTACCAATATGTTGAGCATGCTTACATTGACTGCGAATCCCCAATCAACTTGATGTCCTCAAGCCTTTACAGCCACATCATGAACAGACCACTCGAACCTAGGAAAGACACAAAGTATCCCGGCGGAGTTTGTAACTTTGTTGGAAGGGTTAAGGGTATTCATGTCCTTGTCGGAAATTTCACCTTTGTCATCGATTTCATGGTCCTTGAAGATTTAGCAAGTGTTGTCGATAGCCGCTTATCTCACGTTATGTTAGGAAAACCATTTGTTGAGGTGTCTAGTTTGGAGTATGATCGTTTAAAAGGCACGGTACAATTTTCTAATAACATTGATAGAATTACCTATAGGATGCCTTATAAGGCAAAAGAATTTCGGTTTGTGCCTCGGTTAGACAAAGATTACATTGGTGCAGTTGAGGACATCAATGATGAGGATAAGGGGGAAGGCATGAACTATGTTTGGGATAAGAGAAGCCTTTATTATAAAGATTGCTTGAACCTAGGACCTAAATATAAAGTTGACATGGAAATTGTTAGGAGGATTAGAGAGGCAAAGGAGAAGCAAAACGGAAAAACGTAGAACCCGTGACTTTGAGTCTAGCTACAAGACTCGTTAATAAAGAAAAGCGCTTCTTGGAAGGCAACCCAAGCTTTGTGTGTTTGTTTGTTTATTTGATCTTATTTGTTTCCGTATGTAAGTTATATTTCTTGTTATTGATTCATGCTTCAAACTAACTTGTGAAAATGCTTTATTTTGTTTTTAACTTCGTCTTAACTACATATAAAGGTATTTTGCAAAAGCTAAGTGTAAGGGAAATCTAAATCGGTTTATAAAGAACGAATGAACATGAATCATAACAATGTAAACTAACTTACATATTAGTATTTGTTTGAGTCAAATGCTTGTATCGAGTCATAATGAATTTTTGCAGGAATTCCAGGAAGTAAGCTCTAGTTTTTTTCCAGTGTTTTTCCTGGAAGTTTAACATGAAAATTCTGTCAGATCATTTCTGATGGCGTCAGGCATTACAACTTGACAGCGTCAGGCTATAATTTTCTGCAATTTTTGAAAGTTGTGTCTTTCTTCCGGAAACTTACAAAGTTTTGTTAATTATTTAACTTATAATCTCCAGGAATTCTGCAAAAATATTCATTCCACAAGCATTATATCCTATTATAGATTATACCGCCGATTTTATACGAGGTTGGCCTTTATCTTTTTCAGGTTAACAGGTTATTTTGGACAAGAAGATGATTTATATTTTGGAAGGGAAGCTTTGAGCGTTCATCTTTCTTGGAAGAAGATCTAACCATGTTACTTCACTATCCACATCAAATGAATCAGGGGAGTATTTGATTTCATTCTTTCATTTTATTTACTTTTACATCTTCTATTTGAACATTGGGGACAATTTTCGGTTTAAGTGTAAGGGGTAAATGAAGACACTGTAGAGAATACAATTGCGCTTGAGTTTTGTTTGTTTGATAGTAAATTTGTAATAAAACCAAGAGGAATATTTGTTAGGGCAATTTTAGCGCCAATTTAAATTTTTTTACAACATTTAGAAGTGAAACTTTGGTCTTAATGAGCATCTCATGGATAGGAAATTGTATGACTAGCACAAAACCGTACCACTAAAAAAATTTTCCCCCGAATATGTGAGGTTCACCCCTAGAATTGGTAGGAAAAGCATCCATCTTTGGTGCTATGATGTGAGTACCGGCAGCACTAAGATTCTAGAACTTGCGTTAGGACCATCTCAAATCCACAAGTGAGACTACATTCGTGTAGTTAAGATCTACTACATGATAAGAGGCATTAGGATTAACCCATTGTTTTACACCCGTGTTTTTGTTATAATTACGTTGGCTACATTGGTCAAGTAATTCTCCCACACCCTTTGCGTTGTACCCATTTTTGGTACACGATACCCTTAGTACACCCCTCTGAGCCTATCTTTTCGTTTCGACCTTTGAGCATCTTACTCAAAGTGAGAATTTGTTACACCCCACTTAAATGTACACCCAAATCGCCTTAGCCTACCTTGTATGCACTCACCTTTAGTGCATTATTGTGACAACATTTGTTTAAACCCTTAGTTAATTATCTAATTGATTACATGGTTGCTAAGTCGAGTCATATCCTTGTACATATTGTTTTGGGACGATTGGGACTCATGGGTAAAGTACTAGTGTAATGGAGTAATGGGGAAGAACAACATTATTACCCCCATATGTGCTAAATATTTTAAAAGTACTCCAAGTGTTTCGATTATCTTAATTCGAGTCATTAGAATAGTTATTTGTAAATTATGTAAAAGTTCAAGTGTAAGGGGAGAACCGAGGCCCCTATGATGTATTATTTTGGATGGTAGGGCAAGAGTGTATGAAAAAAAATCAAAAAATCAGGAAAAATACAAAAAAATTAGAAAAAGAAAAGTAGAAAAAAACATACGGACTACCATCCCGTTTCCATTTATGTTTCTTTTAAGTTTTTGTTATTTTGTTTTTAGCTTAAGATTGAGTCGAGTCTTGGCTTAGCAACGGTGTATAGTGCATGTATTTGATCATGATAATTAACTCGCCACCATTAAAATACCCTTTATTCCAACCAAACCGTATTTATCATATCCCTACACCTTACATTACAACCCTTTGGAAAGCCCTCTTTGATAGTTTATCTTAGGTGCTTACGCCTAGTGGAGGAGTAATTGATCCTCTCCCAAGCCTATGGTAATCTATTTGCTATGACAGGTAGTGAGTGATATTTTCCGTTTTCATTTATGAGATATAATTCTATGACATTTGAGAGATGAGAGTATCCAAACACTATTTGTGAGGTGCTAGCGTATGATTTCCGTGCTTATTATGATTAGGGTCGAATGACTATTTGTTGTAATTACTTTTATATTTGTGTTAAATGACCCCTAACTCATATTTTGATTGGAATAAAAGCTCATTTGCTTGAGGACAAGCAAATCTCAAGTGTAAGGGTATTTGATGAGACGAAAAGTGTACCCGTTTTAGGGGGTCATTTAAGCCCTAATTCGAGTAAATGTGATCAAATAATGCCCTAAATCGTTCCTTTTATCATTTTATGTACTTTTGAGAAGAATTCTGGAAAACATGCATATTTGGATGTTTTTGGAGCATAAAAGTGAAGAAAACGACAAAGTCTCAAAAGAAGCTGGATTTCCTACCTGACGGCGTCAGAGTAACAAGGTGACGCCGTCAGCCAACATTGACAAAGCAGTAAAATCATATTACACTAGACGCCCTATGAAGAAAACAAGATGTTTACACCTGACGGCGTCAGGTGTTAAATGGAGTAGGCCGTCAGGTGTAATGCTAAAGAGTGACGGCCCAGAGTGCATTAAAGGGTGACGGCGTCAGAAGTAGATCTAGGCCATCCGAGAACCCTAGTGGCGGCGAGCTGACAGCGTCAGACCTTATAACCTGACGTCGTCAGAATGTATTTTCTGTATATACCTTTTTATTTTTCCTTCATTAGTGTGGAACTTTTGGTGCAACTTAGGGCAAAACCCTAAAGACGATTTTAGCTGTAATTTTAAGGGTTTTCCACTCTTGAAACCTTCATGTTCAATTAAAGATAAGTCCTCACTTAAATTAATCAATATGTCTATGTGTTGGTTAATCATATCTTATGCTTGTCTTTCAATTAACATGCTAGGCTAGATTTTTCTTGTGTTTGCTTAGATCTAATGAAACCTAACTATTAATTACTGGTTGATTGGTGTATTATTACTTGTTTGGGTGAATGTTTCATCAATGTTAGGCTTAAGAAAACTGGCGATACTCCTATATGGTAATACGCTTGAACGTCTTAAGAAACATGTAACCAAGGCATACTAGGTTATTAAGGTAGTATTTAACGCATGAGCCACTATTTACAATCCCTATGATTATGTGTACGCATGGTTGTAGGAGGAGATAAGAGCTCATAGAATTGGGGAGATATGTATGCCACTCCATGAATTGTTAAGGAATACACCCGTCATCTACGCAATTAATACACACACCAATTAACCGGTAAAAGATAGTTAGGGAGTAAGGAAGTCTAAGTAAACACATTTGTCTCCATATAAGTTTTCACAACCACAATAGTTTAGTTATTTTATTTTTATTGCAATTGTAGTTTTTGGGTTAGTTGAAGCAACTAATTCCGCCCACTCTCCCAAAACACGATATTTTACTTGCTTTCAAAAAAAATATAAAAAATAATCTTCCTTCACCTTAGACCTTTTAGAGTAGTTTTTCTAATCTAACGAACACTATTCCCTGTGAGAGAACGTTCAATCCCCCGTACTTACCACTACACTATACTACACCGACCAGGTACACTGCCTGGTGGGATTGCAAGCTTCTCGAGATCCCTCGAGAGGTAAAACCTGTTGCGTGGTCGCAATCCCACGTCATCATTTGCCTAAGTGATCCTTGTGATTATGAATAAACACAGGACACCCAAACACATGAAAGTACCTGATATCAGGGATTCTACCGTTGAATATTTCATAAGGGGTTTTGTTGTGTCTTTTGACAATGATGGACCTATTTTGAGTGTAGCATGTTGTTTTAACTGCTTCAGTCCAAAAATGTTTTGAGAGGACTGAGCCATTCAGCATTGTTCTAGCTGCCTCAATGAGTTTTCTATTCTTCCTTTCAGCCACTCCATTTTGTTCAAGAGTGTAGGGAGAAGAGAAGTTCTAAGAGATTCCTTTCTCATTACAAAAGTACTCAAGGTCCTGATTTCTGAATTCAGACCCATTGTCAGTTCTGATTTGTTTGACCTTAATGTCATTTTGGGTTTCAATGTTCCTGACAAAGGACATGATGGTTTTAGCTGCCTGACTCTTTTTGGTCAGGAAGTACACGCAAGTGTATCTTGAGTATTCATCCACTATGACTAGAGTATATTTCTCATGGTGGATAGACATTGGACTGACAGGTCCAAATAGATCCATGTGAAGGAGGTGCAGGCAGCTTTTGAATGAGGAATTTTGTTTGGCTTTGAAAGAGGCCCTATGGTGTTTTCTTTTTTCACAAGCTGAACAAGGTTTGTCTTTTGAAAACACCAGTGAGGGCAAGCCAAGAACTTTGTTTTGTTTGGCAAGATTGTTGATGTGTTTGAAATTGAGATGAGAGAGTCTCTTATGCCATAGCCAGCTGATTGCTTCACTTGCCTTTGTAAAGAGGCAAGTCCCATTCTGAGTGAGTGTTGACATGTCCAGGACATAAAAATCATCTCTTTTTGGAGCAATCAACACAACTTCTTTGTTGGCATTGAAGATGGTTCCTCTCTTATCATCAAACTGAACTATGTATTTTGCATCACATAGTTGGCTAACACTGATGAGATTGTACTTGAGTCCATTTACATAAGCTATCCTTGTAAAAACTATACCATAACAGTTTACTGAACCATAACCTTCAGTAGTAACTGATGAGTTATCACCAAATACTACCTTGGGTCCTGGTTCTTTTACGTATTTGTGTAGATATTGCTTCACATCAGTCATGCTTCTTGAGCATCCACTATCTAGATGCCACACAGGCTCCCTGGCGTGTTTCTGCACAAATAGTAAACTAGGTTAGTTTTTTCTATTGACCCACATCTTGGTGGGCTTGGGCTTCAAGGACTTTTTGAACTTTCTAATGGACTCATGATCAGCGGCGGAGTGATAGGTGCTTCCACATACATTGCATTTGGTGCTTGAGGAGGTTTCAGATGATTGAGAGACATTTTTTGTCAGTCCTCTTCTAGCCTTAATGACTTTGTCATGTCTTGATGTATCATGGGAAGGATCACCACAAATGTCACAACAAGGATACATGAGACAATCAACAGGGTGATGGTCAGTGAATCCATAATGTGTGCATGGTTTGAAAGGCTTAGCCTTTGGTTTCAGTGATTGTTTTGATGATGAAGCATACTTATAAGACTGAGCTTTGTAGTTTGCTTGAGTGACATAAGATATGTGATCAGAGGTCCTATGATCTTCAAGTTTGCAGATCATGCAGAATAGGATTCTATNCCATAATGTGTGCATGGTTTGAAAGGCTTAGCCTTTGGTTTCAGTGATTGTTTTGATGATGAAGCATACTTATAAGACTGAGCTTTGTAGTTTGCTTGAGTGACATAAGATATGTGATCAGAGGTCCTATGATCTTCAAGTTTGCAGATCATGCAGAATAGGATTCTATAGCAATTATCAGTGCTGTGATTTGTGTAATTGCATAGCTCACATCTCTTCAGTGGTTTCTTAGAGGACTTAGGTTTGGATGTACTTGAGGAAGCTGGGGTTAGTTCAATATCAGTGGATGTTGGTGTGAAGACTGATCAACCTTAGAGTCCGTGTTGTTAGGTTTAACCTCAGTGGAGGAGAGAGGTGTGAAGACTTCAGTGGGAGCTGGACTTGCATTATTTTGTTCAGAGTTGGGCCTTTTCAGGATTGTTGTGCCTAATCCCACCCTCTCCTTGGGAGAGTGTTGAGAATAGACAAGAGGTCCTATATCAGAACATGGTTCAGCTCCCTGAAGGGTTTTCAATGGTGGTAAAGGAGTTTGGGGTACCTGTAGTAACCAAGAATCATTATTTAGGAGGTCGGGGATGCTCGAAATAAAGGTTAAACATGGTAAAATTAGATTAAAGAATTGGGGAAGGTGTGTGTGTTTTTCTAGAGAGAGAAAGGGAAAACCACACACACCTCCTTATTACAATGAACATCCA
>LBNU01015087.1:30404-58658 GCA_014162995.1 Artemisia annua | reverse complement strand
TTAAAATACCACGCTAATCACCATAAAAACCCAATAATCAAACCCACTTATTGCTAGATGCCTATACCCAAGAATAAGATGAAACCCTAGATGTTTGTGGCGCTAAATCTACACGACCAGCCACAAAACTAATCTAAGAGCCACCAAACCCACGACTAGCAACCTAAAACACCCAAAAACACCACGAATCGCCCCTGGTTAGCTCTGATACCACTTGTTATCACCAAGAATCACTATTCAGGAGGTCGGTGATGCTCGAAATAAAGGTTAAACATGGTAAAATTAGATTAAAGAATTGGGGAAGGTGTGTATGTTTTTCTAGAGAGAGAAAGGGAAAACCACACACACCTCCTTATTACAATGAACATCCACCTCTCCTAGTTGCCACTAGGAGAGTATTTATACTACAAGTCACATAAACTATGTCCTAATGACAGAACAAGTCCTTGTGCTTTGCTACTATTGCAATTTCCACATATAACATTATTTTCAAGGCTAACAGTACCTGTTCAGATTCAGTGACATCCTTAGCACTGTTGGGTTCGTCAGTGACTCCAAGTAACTCCTTAATGGCCTGACTTTCAGGCATCAAGATTTTTCCAGTGTCAAAGTTAGGCATTTTGCCATCAGGATTAAATCTTTCAATCCAGTCTTTTGACATGGGATTCATCTCTTTCTTAAAGGGTGTCCAGCTGGCAAGAACCTTTTCTCACTGAGGGTCTCACTAGATGATTCAGTTAGTTGGTCCTCTCCTAGTACCTTCTTTTTGGTACTAGGAATGAGACTGACTGTCTCATAGAGTCTAGGGTTTTTCTTGGTCCAGCTTTCTATGACATCCTTTTCTTTCTTAAGTTCTTCTTGAAGGGCATGATTTTGTTTAACTAATTTAGAGTTTTGAATTTGAAGTGTGACATTTTCAATTTTTGCTTGTTTTAAGGCAAGTAGTTCATCTCTACACATACTTAATTCAAAAACAAGTTTGTCATATTTTGAAAACAAATTCAATCTCTGCTCTTCAACATACTTAAGATCAACATTGATATAATTCAAGTAAGACTGCCAATCAGAATCATCATCCATAGAAAGTAAGATATTTACCTTCCTCATTGTGATGTTGACCCATTCACCATTTCTGGCATGACTCTTGCCCACAGCTAGCTTTTTGTCATCAGAGAGTGCCATCAGTGCACTGACATGAATTTCTTCATCTGAGGACACATCTTCCTCATCCCAGTCAAAGGTTTCAGCAACCAGCCCTTTGTATTTAGCCTGAACATGTTTGGGGGCTTGAGGAGACTGAGAGTTTGAAGGAGCAGCCTCAAGTAGAGCAAGCTTAGCTTTTGCCTTTCTTATATTTTGCTTTAAAATCTTTCTGAGAATTATTTTCAGTCTTGTTTTGGAAAAATTGAGGAGACTGAAGCATTTTTGGTTGAAATTTGGTTCCTGAAGAGTTGTTTCCTCAAAACTGGTATGAGGGTTTTGAGGTTGTTTTTGAAAAATAGTCTTTTGCAAAGTGACCTCTTTTGCCACAATTAAAACACTCAGTGTTTTCATTAGCTTTAGCTTTTAAAAAGGTTTTGTTTCTACTGATAAAACGTTTTGAGTTAGCAAGGAGTGCCCTTTCTTGAATTTCTAGTTGCAAATCATTTAGGTACTCCTCACTGGTTCTATCATCAGCCTCATCATCTGAGTTTTCTTGGAAATCCTGCACAATACCATTAGAATAGAAGGCAGTGGATATGGGTGAACTAGTCAGGGTCTTTTTGATATCTTGAGCTTTAGGATATCTCCTAGAGATTAGGTTATCCTCATAGAGAAGTTTACCATAGATCTCAGGAAGCTCAAGATTTTGAAGGTGGTTGGCATTTCTTAAACCCTGAGAGAAGTTTAACCACTTCTCAGGGAGACAGTTGACAAAGCCAACATTGATTTCATGCTTAGACAGGGTGACACCATCATTGGTCAATTCATTTAGAAGGAGTTTGTACCGGGTATAGGTCTCTGAGAGACTTTCAGAATCTTTGGCCCTGAAGGTATTGAATTCAAGTTTCAGGTTCATGATTCTGTTTTCCTTGGTATCTGAGGGACCTTCATAGCTATGAACCAAGTCAGTCCAAGTCTGCTTTGCAGTTGGACAGTTGATGACTGATTCCATTATATCGTCAGGGAGACAAGATATAATGATGCTTTTCTGTCACACCCCGCATAGGCGGAACTCGAGGTGTAACGAAAATGGAATCTTCATAACACATGGTAATAATAATAGAGAATATACTAAGTGAACAAATTACCAAATGTCATGACGACTCCTGAACAAGCATGGAACTTGTGTCAAGGATAGTCGGTACATAACAACATAATCATATAAAATTCAAAGAGTCTTCCCAAAACGGGTAAAATACACCAAACAATGCTATGATATCCAATACTAGAAACAAAGTCTCAAAATCCATAAAAAATAGTCCATAAAGATAAATGCCTAAGGTCTCTCGCTAAACCATGCAAGTAATCAAACTCCTTAAGCAGTCTTATTCTCTTCACCTGAAAATGATACTCGAAAATGTCAACATAATGTTGGTGAGCTCGTAGGTTTAAAGTAAACATTAACCATTTTGCCATGCATAAGTTCATAGGACAATTGTGCAAACAATAAAGTGGCATAGGGCAATTAGTACAACATAACCAACAAATAATCCAATCATCACATTCTTCATCTCCGAAAGTATATAGTGTACAACATGCATGCCTAACAGCTGGAGCTAACACATGAGTACTCCCATGTCAATCAAGACATGAGACCACACAGCATAATACTCCCATGTCAATTGGAGTAAATCCACGACATGAGATCACACAGTAAGAATCCACACGATAACCAACTAACGCACCTAGCACAATCATAAGCACAATAACTTGTCCAAGTAAAGTAAAAGTTTGAGCACAGCAGGAAAACAACTTTTGAGTATCATTCTCCCCCAAGTAAAATATAAGTAAAAAGGGGCCACGAAAACTCACCTTGCAACCAGAAAGACAATTGCCAAATCCCAATAATGAATCACAAGAAATAAACAAAAGAATTCCCGACTACTCTTCCTTCAGTGGGTCTACACAATTTAGGTATCACTCATTACTTAATAATCCATTATTAAGTTTATTATACTTTAAAGTTTTACTAATTTATTCAACTTTTTATAATATTAGTAACTTTCCAAATTAGTAACATTTGATAAGTTAGAGTTATTATTGATAATTAAATAAACTTAACGGTTTAATAATGACAATTTCATAGTTTATGATTTATTATGCCAATTTAGTAATGTTTAGGGTTAAAGGTGTAACTTATCAAAGTTTAGGGTTTATAATGTAAATAGTTTTATGAATGACCAGCTTAAATTTTATTACTACTGAATGAAGGTTTNATTATTGGTAATTAAATAAACTTAACGGTTTAATAATGACAATTTCATAGTTTACAATTTATTATGCCAATTTAATAATGTTTAGGGTTAAATGTGTAACTTATCAGAGTTTAGGGTTTATAATGTAAATAGTTTTATGAATGACCAACTTCGATTTTATTACTACTGAATGAAGGTTTAGCCAATTTATAAAAACAATATCATGTATTTTATGTCATGCAACAAGAAACAATTAACTCATACACTCTCTCGAACACACACATTTACTGCCCATTTTATACCTCGACTTACCAAAGTTTAAACCCTTCTCGTCTTCCATTTAGCGACACCAAACAAAACTCAAAACGACCCATGTCTTGCCCAACTATTACCTCGCCTTTTTTTTTTTTTTTTTTTATACTTCTTTTAAACCCAGTTTGTATACACGTTTTAATGACTAATTAGGACCATTCAAAAATACACACAACAACACTCTACCTATATCCACATTAACTTGACCCACACATGAATTTAAAAGGCAAAGAAACAATTTATACTTTACCCTCCCCATATTTTATCACACATGCTTTATACTTTTGTTTACTACTCCCAACTCATGCATATTCACACAACACCTTTTTCCCAGACCATGCGTCACACATAAATGACACAATTTTACATGCTCGACACATACCCACATGATATAACAAACTGAAACACACCCTAATTCGCTTTAACAGCCATGCATGCTTTCTGTCCATTTGGATAGATTAGTATCAGGTTCTATATTTGTGATTCTATGTGAAGTATTCTTCTAATATATGTATACTTCTGATTTAGCATGTTCCCTAAATATGACGCGAGTGAAAGTAAAATATACAATAATGCGTTTAGAGTCTTACAATCCATACTGATAACAAATATGTATGCATGCCCATAATATAATTCTTATGTGATCAGATTATAACTTACGACCAATTAAACCATGATTTCATGCGACATGTCTTTATAGGTTTAAATCACATTCAATATTCATGTTTTCCATCCCTTAGAAGATACACACACAAACACCGCTTAACGAGCACAATTCATTACATAAACTTACACATGTTCAGCCCCTTCATTCACGTAAACAAACATGTATGTCCAATGTTTTATTAGTTCAGTTTATATTACAGTTTTTGAACGTGTTAAAGAGCTAATATGCATGTTGTAATAACCAGAGCAAAACGTGCACCACACATAATCGCATGACCCCAAGACAGAAGTAAAGATCGTCATATGTATGTTTCATAGTTTCGTGATTTTATGTGGCCTTTAAAAGTGTAGTTCGTATATTCGTATTTCACTAAGCAGCTTAGGTTAGATTTCCATTGTTTCATATGTGTTATATGTATTTTAAAGATCAGAAAAAGAAATACAAGGATGATATTAAGAGATACCTCAAGTCGGATCAAACGAACAAAACAAGAACAAGAATCAAACCATACGCGAGCCCAACCCGCGATCCAAAACAAACACCAAATGCTAACACTCACACCAAAACTTGTATACCACAACTGATTACCACCCTAGCTTGGATACCGATGCCGATCACCACTTCCCCAAACCAGTTACCACCTTCGTACTACTCTGGTCTTGAAAGATTGTTATACAGCCGACTTATGTGATTTTTTTTTTGGGTTGAAAGTGTGAGAACGAATGGGGAAATGGGGTGAGATTTGCCGAGTCTTGTGGGGTGGTTAAGAAGACTTATTCTTCTTTCAACTTTCAAATCTTTATCACATTATTAACTTATACATATATTGTGTGCAAATATTAAAAGAAATTGAACCTTTAGGTGACTTATTAAACGTGTAATATTACTTAGTAAATATAGGTTGTGTCAACTTTTATATATATATATATATATATATATATATATATATATATATATATATATATATATATATATATATATATATATATATATATATATATATATATGGCGCGTTCTATGAAGTACTTTACAGTACCAATCTAAACCAATAAGAATTTTGTATTATTAAACATTTTTATTTAAATCAAAGGGTATAATTGTCAAATACATTTTCACTCTTTTTTTGAATTTTTAATTAAAAACCGTTTTTTAATTCCCTTAATTTTAGGATTCTTTTTTTTTAGTGTACTTGCTTTCGACATCAAATTTTAGGATGCAGTACTTTACAGTACCAATCTAAACCAATAAGAATTTAGTATTATTAAACATTGTTAATTTACATATGTTTTTTGTGTACAATTGTTTAGACATCAAATTTGTTTTGCTTAAAATGTTAATTGTATATATGTTTCTTGTGTACATTCTTTAATCTTTAAATTTATAACCAAAAACATAAAATATACCATGTAACTTATAAATTTATAACAAACCAAAAACATATATAAGCAGATACAAAATTTGATATAATATTAAATACAATCAAATACATAATATATTTTAATAAATATAGATGTGCATGTCATTCAAAAACATGTGTGCACTCTTCCAAAAACATATGTGCACGCTTCGTTTTTTTATCAAATTCATTGGAACATATGAGTACCCTTTCAAAACACATGTGCACTCTTTATATTGGTCATCGTCTCCATCTTTATCAAAAATGTTCAATACCTGCAACCATAGTTGTCAAACTCACGAGTTTACACGTAAGATCGTACGATCTTACGTGCACACCAGTCAAAATCGTGTAGGATCGTGGTAGGATCGCATCTGAGGTAGGATCGTAAGTAAGATCGTAGGATCGCACGTAAGATCGTAAGATCGACACGCGATCCGAGTTCACTTTTTTTTTTAATTTTTTAAGTCCATCCCACTTGCTTAGGCCAAAAAAACAAACGTGTGTTTTACTAATGTCTAATGAGTAAACCACTATTGTTTCATTTTCTAAATAGATTATACTTTATACATATTTTTCTACTTTTCTAAATAGATTATAGTCAAAAAAGTGTTCAATAATTTAATTTATTTTAATTCACTATGATTAAACTAATCAAAGGGTATGTTTTATAATGCCACTTATAAAACGTTTGTTTTCTTGAAATCATTTTGATGGCTCGTATGTTTTGAGACATTTAGGACCTATGTTATGTAATATTATTCCACTAAATCGTTTATGTAACAATTGAAATTGATTTATTTTTGTGTTTTACTATTACTTTGGTGTTTGAAATTTGAACTTTGTCATTTTCAAGAGGATATTATATGAATTTATCTTTGACATTGAATAGAAATGTAAAACAGTTTGACTCGTATATCATTTGTTTAAAAATATGACAAATTGGTAGGATCGTAGGATCGCGATCCGATCCTACGATCTCGATCTTGCAAAGGCAAAAACGATCCTGCGCGTGATCGCGATCTTGACAGCCTTGCCTGCAACTACAAAACAATTGTTATTTTATTTTATCATAAAAAACTAACAAACAATTATTCATAATTATAACATATATGTATACATCCTTCCTTAATTTTATTTCAGCTTCAAAACATATATGCACACCGGTTAATTAATTTTATATCAACCATAAAACACGTATGCACCATTTTACTAATTATATGTTAACAGATATGCTTACTTACGAGGGCACTTGACACATTACTGCTCACATAATTTTCTTAGCCAAATAAACAAAACTATAACATTTAAAATCACATTCACATACATGAACGTTAAATCACGAAGCATACCCCAAGATCAGTACACATGTCAGTTAGGCCAATGAATCATCATAAAAAACTACACCTAACCTAAGTAATTAGATATCCAAACATTAACCACTACTTTATGTTTGAAACAATAAAGAATATTAAGATTTGAAGCATTAACCAAAGCCATAAAAAAATATCCATAACTATTTAATTTCAAAGTAGTGAATTAAGCCCACCACCACTCTTAATAAGAAAATTAAAATGTAACTCATGAATTAAATAGAGGTTTTAGTCTATAACTAACCTTAAATTGCAACCTTGTTGACACGAGATTCGAAACCAAATGAAACACCAACAAACAGCAACACCATCATCATCATACTTAGAACACGTCTTTACTGTATAGATAATTGATATATATTTTTTCCAAGGACTTTGTGAAGAGAAGATAAAATAAGGTAAGGGTGAGCATCGGTCCGGGACCGGACCGGACCGGACCGGACCGGACCGGACCGGACCGGACCGACAAGACCGAAGACCGAATTAAGGTAAAAACCCGGACCGAGACCGAGATCGAATGTAGTCGGTCCGGTCCGGTCTTCGGTCGGTCCGGTTCAAATAGGCAAGATTTGGCAAGTTTTTTCGGTTTTTTGGTCGGTCCGGACCGGATCAAACCGGACCGACCGGACCGAACACCGAATTAGCCAAAAATCTTAGACCGAGGACCGGACCGAATGTGGTCGGTCTGGTCCGGTCCGGTCGGTTTTGTCGGTCGGTCAGGTCCATCCGGTCCGTTTGCTCACCCCTAAAATAAGGTGGCGGTTAGATCTAAAAAAATGAGAGATTAGATCTGTAAAATTCCATTTTTTTTTCTTTTGTGATTTCAAGTAGCAAGGAATAACATTACAACACCAGATCTATAACTTTTGCAAAGTTATAATGAACCACAATACATGGATCTGTAAAACGAGATGTTTAAGAAGATGAATTATTGTGGGTAGTATTAGGGTTATTTTTCAGGAGAGAGATGCTTGTGGTTACAGGTGAGAGATATAGGAATTAATACGGTTCAAAAATAAAAGAATGTGTAATACCTATAATACCCTTTCAGTATTTTATTTAATTGAAAAGAAATACTTTATCTTTTGTTTAATTACAATTTTGGCACTTTTAATCCTAACCTTTAATCAAACTCATCTAATGGCCCAGATTCATTTTAATGGTACTGTAAAGTACTGTATCTAATATTGGTACTGTATAAAATACAACACTATATATAGTGTTGTACTTTATACAGTACCAATATTAGATACAATACTTTACAGTACCATTAAAGATTAAAGAATGTACACAAGAAACATATATGCAATTAACATTTTAAGCAAAACAAATTTGATGTCTAAACAATTGTACACAAGAAACATATGTAAATTAACAAAGTTAAAAAAAAAAAAAAAAAAAAAAAAAAAAAAAAAAAAAAAAAAAAAAAAAAAAAAAAAANGGATGACGGGAGCATATGTTCTAATGAATTTGATGACAAAGGGAAGCGTGCACATATGTTTTTGGAAGAGTGCACACATGTTTTTGAATGACATGCACATCTATATTTATTAAAATATATTATGTATTTGATTGTATTTAATATTATATCAAATTTTGTATCTGCTTATATATGTTTTTGGTTTGTTATAAATTTATAAGTTACATGGTATATTTTATGTTTTTGGTTATAAATTTAAAGATTAAAGAATGTACACAAGAAACATATATACAATTAACATTTTAAGCAAAACAAATTTGATGTCTAAACAATTGTACACAAAAAACATATGTAAATTAACAATGTTTAATAATACTAAATTCTTATTGGTTTAGATTGGTACTGTAAAGTACTGCATCCTAAAATTTGATGTCGAAAGCAAGTACACTAAAAAAAAGGAATCCTAAAATTAAGGGAATTAAAAAACGTTTTTTAATTAAAAATTCAAAAAAAGAGTGAAAATGTATTTGACAATTATACCTTTTGATTTAAATAAAAATGTTTAATAATACTAAATTCTTATTAGTTTAGATTGGTACTGTAAAGTACTGCATCTAATATTGGTACTGCATAGAACGCGCCCCTATATATATATATATATATATATATATATATATATATATATATATATATATATATATATATATATATATATATATATATATATATATATATATATATATATATATATATATATATATATATATATATATATACACACACACACTTAGGTTAGGATTTTATTTACGTATTACTTTGTAACATATACTTGCTATTTAAATCGAATTACTAAAGGTAACTCGGATGCACCCTTATTATAAGTTAGTACAAAGCCCGAAGGAGGAAAGGGTGAAATTAATCTTAGAGCAATAATGAATGCTAGATCAAGATCGAGGTTAACTAACCATGCAGAGTGAGGGTTCTCACATTTTCAGGCGTTGGTCTTGATTGACCACCCTTCTCTCATCAGGGGTCCATTGAGCTTCAGGTTTGACTAAGCCAATAGCTGTTTTTGTTGGAAAATACCTCAACAACAAACCCGACGTTCGATCGCAGAACGCTAGATCGCGAGTTGTATCGAGCACAAGTAGCAAACACGAGAGACTACAAAGAACCGACTAGAATATGCACACGATATACCCTCAACGAACCCTTTATTAAACCAATAAAGCTTTTACAATTGAGGAAGAAGAATAAATAACTAGCATCCCCCTCATCTCTATTTATAGAGATGAGGAGGTGGAAACCTAGCTTGCCTTGCACTCCAAGCTAACTAATCCTAATTCTAGTCTACCACCTAATCTAATTATAAAGTACACTTAAGTCCCTAATGTTTAAGTTTACTACTAATATTTAACAATTTCCACCTTAGGAGTAACACTTAAACATAACCGATACTCAGCACCTTTTCCTCGTGCTGGAACCTCGGACCAGGGACCACCTTGTCGACCAGGCATTGTACTTCAGTAATTTTCCATGATTAGCTTCCGTAGACTCCTTCACTTTCTTCTTTTCAGCAACATTACCCTCTGTACCCGCCCTCTTGACCAGGTACTCCGGTTACCGTAATGTCCGCCCCCACCTTTATACCAAGGTGTACCTTTTCCTGCTCCTTTACCAAGCAGCCCGTGTTTGTCTTTTCTTCAAGTTGCTTAACCTCCAACTTTCTTTGAGCCACTGCAGCATCATCGTTACTAACCTGAACATCCTCAGCTTCACGATTCCCTTGAGCTCCCTGCAGTTCCACCTCAAACCAAACACGTTCATTAACCTGTACTCCATGGACTCCTGTTTTTACACCAGGACCAAGTTGTTTGAACCCAGCATGTCTATGACCAAGTTGTTTAAACCCAACTTGTTATGACCAAGTTGCTTGAATCCAACTTGTTTTGAACCTCCATGCTTTTGTACACCAAAAGTCATCACTTTTGCTTCAAGAGTATACACACAGTTCTCTTCCCTGATCCCAGTCATCATAACCCGACAACCTTTGATCACCTTGACTCTACACATCTGCATCTTCACAGTATAACCCTCTTTTTCAAGAGTACTCAATGAAATCAAGCTTCTTCTTAACCCTGGAACATACCTGACATCTTCCAGTATAAAGCTTGAACCATCATGCAACTGTATCTTCACTTTTCCTGTACCTTTGATAGTGCATGTCCTATTATCACCTAACTGAACCGAACCACCATCAACATCCTTAAAGTCATACAAGAAATCCCTCTAGGTGTCATATGATAAGACCCACCTGAATCCATTACCAATTCAGTCATCTCATCATTCCCGACTACCATCAAGGCTTCTCCAAAGTAGGCGTTACCATCGTCATCAGAAGAATCAGAATCATGATCATCCTTACCCTTCTTGACGAACCCACTTGACTTCTTCCTTGGACAGTTTCTCTTCAGATGATCCTCTGAATGACATATGAAGCACTTGAATTTACCAGTTCCACCCCTTGACTTAAACCGCGAACTTCCACCAGAATGAGCTTTCCTTAAATGATCTGACCCTCCCCTTACGTATAACCTGTCACCAGTATCTTCCTTTGTGCCTTCAGTTCTTTTCTTCAACTCCCTGGAATTCAAAGTTGCAAGAACATCTTCCATTGTCAAGGATTCCCTCCCATACAACAATGTTTCCATAATGTTTTCGTAAGACGATGGCAATGACATAAGTAACATTAGTGCGTGATATTCATCCTCAATCTTGATATCAATATTCGCCAAATCAAGTATCAACTTATTAAACTCATCTATATGATCATCCAGTTTCATAGCTGGACTCATATAGTACGTGTACNTCAGTTCTTTTCTTCAACTCCCTGGAATTCAAAGTTGCAAGAACATCTTCCATTGTCAAGGATTCCCTCCCATACAACAATGTTTCCATAATGTTTTCGTAAGACGATGGCAATGACATAAGTAACATTAGTGCGTGATATTCATCCTCAATCTTGATATCAATATTCGCCAAATCAAGTATCAACTTATTAAACTCATCTATATGATCATCCAGTTTCATAGCTGGACTCATATAGTACGTGTACAGCTTCGTCTTCAGATATAGTCTGTTTGCTAAGGACTTAGTCATATACAGACTAGTCAACTTTGTCCAAATTCCTGCAGCAGTTGTTTCCTTGGTAACTTCTCGTAAAACCCGGTCTCCTAAGCATAGAATCAAGGTACTGTATGCCTTCTTTATCAAAGCAGCCTTTTCACCTGCTTCCATGTCCGCGGGTAATGTCTCTAATGCAGCATCACATCCCAGCTGTACCATTAAAGCACGCATCTTTATTTGCCATAACCCGAAGTCATTCTTCCCATCGAATTTCTCGATGTCAAACCTAGTTATAGAACTAGCCATTCTTCTTATACCTTGCTACAAACCTTGTCAAGTTATTTCTTAACCAACTTTACCGACAAGTCTCACAAGCCGTGTGCCATATTCCCCTTTTTACTATAAACCCTTCTTGCAAATCGAATTAATTAGAATAACCCTAAACCCTCGATTTCGAACAAGCAAACCCGATCGTAAACTTAAAATCCAAGCTAACCACGATCAAAACTTGAACCACAAGAAAAATAAAATCCGCAACAAGCACCTTCAAATAATCAACTTTAAAAAACCTTAAAGTGAAACCTTAAGTTGATTTTCTAAACAAAGTACTTCACTATATTCGATCTCTAAAAACCTAAAAACGATTATGTGTAGTAAAATATATATTATTGTAGTATAATATATATTTTAACATCTCAAGTTCAATCTTTGTAGTTAATAAAGCTCACGTGATATATGAAAAACAATAAACCAATCAATGGCCACCTTTCCTTGCTTCTTCACGTGATAAAGTGATCGAAAAACCTTCAATCGTCTTTAACCTCTCGTCACCGATCGCTACTTGAAACACCGATTCGAAACCCGAACCTCAAAATCTCGAACGAACTCAAAACCTCGGTCTAGCACTCGAACTTCGATGACCACAATAACCTGGGCTCTTGATACCAGTTGTTGAGATTCCTACGGCCCAACATCTCACCAAGTCCAACATATAAGCCCAACTGAGGTTCCATTCCAAAACCAATTGGTGATAGATGGAGTAGCCTACCAAGCTTATATGTTAACTTTGAGATTATAGTTCTACCGATGTGGGATTGGGTTTGTACACCCAACAATCCTCCCCTCAAACCCAAACCACCATGGGCCTCCCCTTCGACTATAGCCACGATCCCACCTTTTTCATACCGCCGACCTTTACCATCGGAACACACCGCCTTTTACCGGCTTCCTTTCGGTACAAGGTTTACCGGGATCCACTAATACCGTCGAACCGGGGTCTAATCGAGGGAACACCATCCACATCATCACTGGGCCCAACCTGGCTCTGATACCACTTGTAGAGATTCCAACGGCCCAGCATCTCACCAAGTCCAACATATAAGCCCAACTGAGGTTCCATTCTAAAACCAATTGGTGATAGAAGGAGTAGCCCACCAAGCTTATATGTTAACTTTGAGATTATAGTTCTACCGATGTGGGATTGGGTTTGTACACCCAACAATCCTCCCCTCAAACCCAAACCACCATGGGCCTCCCCTTCGACTATAGCCACGATCCCACCTTTTCCATACCGCCGACCTTTAACATCGGAACACACCGCCTTTTACCGGATTCCTTTCGGTACAAGGTTTACCGGGATCCACTAATACCGTCGAACCGGGGTCTAATCGAGGGAACACCATCCACATCATCACTGGGCCCAACCTGGCTCTGATACCACTTGTTGGAAAATACCTCAACAACAATCCCGAAGTTCGATCGCGGAACGCTAGATCGCGAGTTGTATCGAGCACAAGTAGCAAACACGAGAGACTACAAAGAACCGACTAGAATATGCACACGATATACCCTCAACGAACCCTTTATTAAACCAATAAAGCTTTTACAATTGCAGAAGAAGAATAAATAACTAGCATCCCCCTCATCTCTATTTATAGAGATGAGGAGGTGGAAACCTAGCTTGCCTTGCACTCCAAGCTAACTAATCCTAATTCTAGTCTACCATCTAATCTATTTATAAAGTACACTTAAGTCCCTAATGTTTAAGTTTACTACTAATATTTAACAGTTTTAGGGCAAATGGACCCTCATTAATCAGTGTGATGTAATAAGGGTCCATCCCAGTTAAGTAGCAAAGCATGCACTTTTTCCACTTATTGAATCTTCTGACTTCAAGTAGGGGACCTGTAGCAGTATAGCTTCCTCCCTTTTTATCGACTAGTTGGGGTACGTCACTATCAGTCATGGTAGGATCTTGATTTTAAAAACTTTGAGCACTCATTTGTTTTGAAAGTTTTATAAACCTGGCTCTGATACCACTTGTTGGTCCCTTTTACTTGGTTAAGGTTAACTACAAAGTTAATCTAACCAAGTTCCATGAAGTAGTGAAGTGAAGATTAGTAGCTAAGTAATGATAAACGTAAAGGATAAGAAAACAATATTTTCAATGTTTAACTCTTTATTAGAAATTAATCAAAAGAATTATACCCAAGTGTTCGCGGAATAAACACTTGGGATTCAAATGACAAGTATGTTTGGTGTTACTCCTCACTAAACTTAAGCTAAGCTTAAGTAGTAACAAAAGACCCACTAAGCTATCTTAGGGACGGTTGCTATTTGGAGAGAGTAAAGATTAGTTTGTGAATGTCTAAGCATTAAGTGCACAAACTCCGCAACCTTTACTCTCTCTTATGTCTCCTATTTATATACAAGTATATTACAACCGTTATGATAAAGACAAAGATTACATCAGCCTAGTTGTGATAAAATGCTTGCATATTTTGTCTCTGTTACATAATTCTATTTTGGGTATAAGACAATAGTGCTTTCTGAGGTTCAGATATGATACCATCCTGAACCCAAGCCATTCAGGGAAAGTATGACTTTACAAGGATACTGACACTCTTTGCAACTTCAAACGTTTCCCGCCTTGTCCCGCCTTCTTCAGGCTTCATGTCTTTATCTTCAGTCTTTAACTTTTGTTGCTTCAGTGAGGAGGAACTTGGGATTAAGTGAGCTGTTATCATCACTCACTGAATCCATCACCTTCTTCTTTGGCTTAGGTGCCACTCACTGAGAATCCGCCTCACTGAATGGAAAGCTTTTCTTCTTAAGCTTGTCATAAGCATCCTGAAGATGACTCACTGAGTGACTATTCACTTAGTGACTTGATAATGTTAAAGGTTGTCAAACACTTGTGTTATTTTATGTTCAAATCCTAGTTTAAGGGAGTTTAGGAATTCAGTGACCCAACATGGTTCTTTTTAACACGGGTTGAGTTGACCCACAAAAAGACTTTGCTTTTTTGCTTGAAAATTTCAAATATGAATTACCAAAACTATATTAAGCAGATACCATTTCATCTTTCAATCAAGAAATTTAAGAGGCTGTAACCTATAAGAACTTAAATACACTTTATGTCACTTTCGACCCGTTCGACCGTTTCTTCTTTTAACAAAGTTCTTAAAGTTCAACAGTTTAACCTATTATAGGCAAAAATAAGCCCTGTTTTAAGGTTGGGTTGAAAATGTATTGCTAGCATCTACCTTTACCGCTTCACTTCATTATTATTTCCTTTAATGTGTTTACAATTAGGTGATAACTCCAGTTTCTTAAATAGTGTTAGGAAAAAATGCATCACTACTGATTTATGCTAAAGGCTTAAAGACTAGCGAGATTGGTTACTGAAATTTTGTAAATTTAGTTGACCACTTTTCTTCTATTTGCACTTGCTAATTAGTAAATTTGCTCTGAAATTTTATTACAGGTTTCAGAAGATTTTTTCTATAGTTGCATCACCTGGGTAAGTTATAATTACGATCCATAGAGCCATAGAGACAGCCAAAAAGGTGGGACGGGAAAGAGGTCAAAGAATTTACTTTTATAGGTCAAGTTTGGAAAATAATATCCAAAAGATAAAAACAATTTATATAATATACCTTGACTTTCTAAAATCTAAACCACTGTACATGTGAATAAACAAAAATAAGGCAAATATCTCAAATTTTTCTGCATATGAAGAAAGCATGACAGTCTCTGAAGCTATAAGAGATTATGAGAATACGAGGGTCGATTGGATGGGTACTGAAACATTTTTTACAAGCAAGCAGCCTTCATATGCAGCTTGGAACACGGGAGTCCTTTTTAAGTTAATGTAATATTTAATGACACTAGACACTATCGCTTTGATGTCAAAGATGATGGTTATAACTGGATTTTAGCTGGTTGGATCTGTTCATATTATTAGCATTTAGCGGGTCGGACAAACATGATAACATTTCAAGGTTAGGTAACGATAAAAAGGTACCAGCTGTTCGGAGCTGTATTTGATTGAGAAAACCAAGTGAGATGTGAACTGGCCTCCAATGTAACACCCCCAAAATTATCTCAGCGGAAGATTGTGTCACTGGGGTATTACTTCATGGTTCACAACACAAGATACAGAAAACGACTCTAAATGAGACGTTTTGAAATAAATTATCATTCGATTAAATTTTCAGAGTTTACAATGAGGTCCCACAAGTGTACAAAATGTACAACATAAAAGATGTAAAGTTTTTCGAATGATAATATATGCATTGTCTTCAAAATGTTTTCCGTGTGCCTTCACATGCCAGCTAATTCCTTAATTACCTGAAAATACATTGCTAAAACGGTCAACAATAATATTGGTGAGAAATCATAGGTTTATGTAAATGAATAGTCTGTACGGTAACCACAAGTATAAAGTATGCATGACAAATATGTCACATGAAAATATTACATTGGCTCTTAAGCTCATGACCCCGAAGNTACCTGAAAATACATTGCTAAAACGGTCAACAATAATATTGGTGAGAAATCATAGGTTTATGTAAATGAATAGTCTGTACGGTAACCACAAGTATAAAGTATGCATGACAAATATGTCACATGAAAATATTACATTGGCTCTTAAGCTCATGACCCCGAAGCTAGACTGTAAATGTACGCCCCAAACAGAGTGTTTTGCCAGACACTCTAATATGATAAAAATGAAATGTGTCCGTATGACCAGTTGGCGCCCAACCCGGACGGAGGCGTCACCCTCAATAGATCTATTCATTCACTCTCAGTTACTGAAAATTAACGGTTCATGATGTACTAAAGGGGACTTTAACATGGCAATGCGGTAACTTAAGCAATGTAAATGAGTTTGATACTTTGGCCCGTACGAAAATGGTGCAATGTATTCTCCCCCGTAGGTTTGAAATGAAATAATAAATTGAAAAACGGGGCTATGAAAACTCACCTTAGAATGTAGTGACACAAGTAACACAATGGTGCCAAGGAGTATGGCAGAACAATGTAAAGAAGTATAGCACAATGATACGGAATCGACATAACCTAATAAATATGTAGTTATAGTCTAGGTTCAAATGCAACCTGGTTCTCTATAACTCATGCTCTGATACCAATCTGTAACACCCCCAAAATTATCGCAGCGGAAGATTGTGTCACTAGGGTATTACTTCATGGTTCATAACACAAGATACAGAAAACGACTCTAAATGAGACGTTTTGAAATAAATTATCATTCGATTAAATTTTCAGAGTTTACAATGAGGTCCCACAAGTGTACAAAATGTACAACATAAAAGATGTAAAGTTTAATCGAATGATAACTATTTCAAAACGTCTCATTTAGAGTCGTTTTCTGTAATTTGTACTTTGTGCTATGAAGTAATACCCCAGTGACACAATCTTCCGCTGCGATAATTTTGAGGGTGTTACATCCAATTTGACAAAAAAGCCTTTTTACATCATAACTTCATTTGGACTGTAAAACTAATTAGTTGACCACAAGCAATCAAACACTCATAATTAAGTTTATTGCAACAGTTTCGCACCTCCCAACAAACTCAAATTCATTTCAACTGCACTACATGAGATAATGAACTCTAAAAAGTAACAAATATTCAGCTCAACATGATCAAACAATGTCTTGTTTTCTGACATTATGTACCTTATTTTTTTTATCAAAATAAAGGGTTCTATATAAGTTTACGGATATATTTTGTAACTTCTTTGTATAATTTCATAATTACGATTCCTACCACAGTACAACGTGTATGTCTCCAAGCTCAACCTATGGCTTTTGCTACCATGTAAATCATGAAATATGACTATAAAACATATTTAGTAGACTTTATGTGAACCATTTGACCTGCTTTTCTTTTCATTTTAGTCAAATCTCGTATCCCAACCCAATAAACCAATCAAAGATAAAATTGTTAGAATTTAATAATCTAGACGATCATATTATTAAGTAAAACATGTAGTCACATATGCGGAAGAGAAGGAACGATTAAAATACATAATAGATTAACATAAATTAAATAGGAACGTACCTTTAGGTTCTAGCAAGAACAAGAACCAAACTTTAAACCTTCAATAAAGATGAACCCTAATTAGGGTTTATGAGGATCAATGAATAACCCCTTACCGTTTTGTTATTCGATCTAAGATAATTACTAAAGTGAGTAATTACCACGTTCTCGTACACACGAATTAATAACGAATTAATGTGATTGCAAGATCAAGATAAACACAAGATGTTTTCTTTATAGAAAAATCGATCCAAAAATCCATAGGGATGTTTGGTTGATTGGTATAAAGAGAAAATAAGGAGAAAAACAAGTTTAAGAGTTTGTGTGTGCACAAGAGATACAAACAATAAACCCTTGCCTTTGTATTTATAGTGTAGATAGCTTGGAGCTCAAGTTTGCATGGGTTAGGGTTAGGAAACCCATAACCGGTCGATCTACAGCCCATGAAGGGGTTCTAGATCTTTCTTGACTTCCCAAATTATCATACACTTTACTTTCCTTATTTTCGTCTAACGGTCGTTAGTCACTTAACTATAAATACTAACGGGGTTGTTAAATACTTGTTTTTAAATAATTATATATCTAACATTTTATATATAATAATTATTGTACATTAATTCTCATTCGTAACATGTGCAATCCTGTGGTCTCGGGTTCGATACTAGACATACGACTATTAATGTTTATCCACAAACTCCAACAGCTCCCACTTGGATATCTATTAATAGTGTAATGACATTGGTTGGCGTCTTGCAATACTCCAATGCCCCTAGATCAACTCGAGCTAGGTTTCCTGGAAAACCTTTAATGATTCATCATTATTATTATTATCCTTTTGTTTCTAATACCATGTTAATAAAGATATGGATCTCAGTCATTCTTTAATTAACAATTGTGTTTCTCGTTGTTTATGATTGAACAAGATTACTAAAACATCTGAACGTATTCCAGATAGACTTTGGGCGTGCGCACGCAAACATCTTGTCAACCCTACAAGGGGCCCGGCAGTATTAAACTTCAAAACGAATTTGAAGGAACAAATTCTTTCTTGGCTACAAGACTAACCCATGAACTTTGCAACACTTCTGAAAACAACCCTTATAACTACCAGTTATGGATAGCAGTAGATTGCTCCACAGAAATGCACTACATCCATGACACTTATCTGGTATATCAAGTCTGAGGATAACTACCATAAAGTAAAATCATGTAGTTGGGATAAGTCCTATATTCAATTCATTGAATATCATGTGTAATTGGTATGTCAACGCATAAATATACTTTCAAGTATATTCTAACCAATACTCAGATTTGTCTTAGTTTAATGATATTCCCATATCATTAATTGACAACGGACAATTTAGAATAACATAAGTTATTCACGGATTTAAACATGCAAATATAGGATACAATTTATTATTAATGAAAACAAACGTACTAAGTACTTTGATTCATTATAATTAATAAATTGCTTAATATCCTTTATCCAAATACTAAATATATCAATGCATGATAATTCTAGTTAATGAATTATGCCTCAAGTCATGTTAATCATATTTGTTGACAAGGCATAAATCAACTAACTCTGATCTATAATAATTTTCGGAATACTTATTTCAAGAATTTAATTAGCAAAATTCTTGTATGTGAGCATCCAACTATTTTGATATAGCCACATAATATTTCATAAATGGTGTGATATCCTCAACCACCAATTTATGACAATCAAACTTTCAAACACTTTAAAGTTTAAAGTATTCTAATTTTTTTAATGTATAATGCAACTATGCTCTTAGTTGAGCACAACTAGTTCACATGGCCATTAACAAGGATAAAATCCTACCATGACTAGTATTGAGTGTCATCTCAATTAAACTAGCATCATTGTATTCAAACTACAATATGCTCTTTAAAATCCCGTAAACTTAATATCCATTGTGTAATGCTTGATGCCTTCTAATCTTTCAAGATTTACTGTCGGCTATAACAATTACACAACAATTTGCTATATTGTATATACTTAGAATTTAAGAGCAATTCCAGGTTGAGGATCATTATATTATTCTAGGTTCAAATATATTCCATTAGAATATTCATTACACAAGTTATATAATAACTTTCAATTAGATTTATTTACCGCGTATGTTTATTAACTAATAAATTTTAGTTCTAAGGTTGTATGTTTTATTTTCTAAATCATCTAAGTAAATTATCATTCCAATAAGACTTAACATTTTACTTATATGGAATGTTACTTCTTATATGTTATACAACATATATGATTTAGTAAATCAAACATAATACTCCCACTAGCTTTCAGGAATACTTAGATTATCTTATTTCAATTATAAATCAAATCATTGATTAATAATTAAACATAAGAGTAATCTCTAGATGCATGTATTTATCCAATCATGGATTATTGCACTTTGTATACTTCAAAGATTTATTTGAATTCATAAACTCCTTTTGATTACTTATCGTCCTCGCTCAAGTAATCAATTAAGAAAGAGTTTTTGATATTCATTGTCAAATTTCATATTCATATAAATATGACAATTACCATCTTTGTATCTTTAATGTTCTTATGAAAGAGTATTCAATCATAGTTAATTGCTTAACTATGATTAATAATCTTGTCATAAGACATACATTAAGATACGTGTACAATTTTGTCCATATGAGCTCTATACAAAGATTTAAACCACTAGGGTTACATTATCTTTGAATAAACTCATCTTCATTCTCTAACTATTAAGAATTAAGATAAACCAAATTTGTAAAATTTGAATATCTTTATGAACAGCATCTATAACATTCATAGTATGAGTAGTTCACCCAATCCATTATTTGGTAATACTTCATCATATAATTCCCAGCATATTAATCAAATATCTAAGATATCCAAATGGATCTATGAATGATAATTCCATCATCTTGAGGTTTATCATTGACATGTTAAGCCTCATCATGATTTTTACTAGTGTGTTTTTAGAAGATTATGTATTTTGTAATAAACTCCCACTCGCCTTTAGTAATCTATAGACCATCTATAAATACTTAGAAATTTAGAGCAACAATCCAATTTTCTCTTTTTGGGATATTACAAGTACACGTTGACAGTTCCTGACATTCTTTTGTTAATGACCTACACATAAGTAGCTTAACAAATTCAGAACTTCAATTTTTAAGACTTAATGTGATTCATCACATTCCATGATGTCTTATAAATCTTATAGGAGTCTAATTGAGTATATTAAATTCATACTCAATTTTCTAACCTTGATAACTTTTGGAAGAAAAGAAGTTATAGTTATCTTTAATCAAACAATACCAATAAAGTTTGATTCTCCTAACCGAACATACCATAAACTTGTGGTATTTTATTAGGACTCATATTGTCAGACAATCTATCAATATGAGAGATAAACTTATCTTTTAGCTTGTCTATTTACCAACTAAATCAACTTAATAATGAAATAGAATTTCCAAGCCTCTTTGCATGCCCAAGTACTTATAAATCAAGTTACTTCTTCTTCATGTCTCTATAAGAAGACATAAACCGTTATAATCCCATTACACGTTATTAATCATTGATCAATTCAATGACTTCTTGTATATGTCTTAATTAAAAACATAACAAGCTAACGTCTTACTTTACATTATACTAAGCCTTGCATAAAGACTTCATGTTTATAACTATACAATAAAGTATAAACATGTATAACTAAAGTAATCATGAACACCATCATTTGGTTTCAATCATATTTTCAAGTTAACTTACTACTCTCATTTATTTATGGCATTCTAAGAATACATAATTATTGAAGTAGTATTATATCACTTCATGCATTTATGTCATTCCAATAATCCATAAATACTGAAGTTGTCTTGTTACCATATTCACACATGTTTTAATAGGAGTCTAATTTAGAAACAGTAAATTATCCATGTAGGTCTCACGCATACATGGAAATTCACCTTGTTGTTGGAATTTAGTCTGCGTCTCACGTTTACTAAATTTCAACACCAAGTGTTTCTTAGATCAGATGTGTATTCGAATGTGAGTCTCTTACTTTGCAGTTAAGAGAATCATTTAAATCATATTATTATGTGTTGTACCTTGCACACAATAGAGATTTCTCCCACTTGTGCATGGAACAACACCATGTATCATATAAACAACACGCATGCGTTTGTTAATATGGATAATATGATTTGTGTCATTAGCATAACTAGTAGATATAGAGTTACTCAATCAATCAAGGAAACTATCCTTGAAACTATTAGTGTCTATCTTTGAAAGTAATTATCTTGAGACATTCAAAAGATAATCTGAGTTGCAATCAAGACCATAAGTCTTGTAACTCCCACTGAATTAGAGAACATTACAATAATCCCTTATTCAGTAATAAGCACACAATACTCCCACTGAATTTGACAACATTATAAATGTTTCATTATCAGTGAAAGGAAATAGTGTACTATTTACTTTCCTACATCTTTGAGAAAACTCATTCCAACAATTATATAGGTTATAAAAGAATGTATTCTACTACGTAAATGTGATTCATCACATTCCAAACTGTTAACTTAAAAAAAATTGGCATGAAATTTCTTCCTATATAGATCTACCATTCCAACAATTGTATGTAGTATCTTTAAATTGTCAAAACAAAACAACTAGATAAATATGCTAGTTTGTCTTTTACCATTTTGCGGTAATTTGTCTAGTTTCTATTAATAACTCATAAAGTGCAAATCATATTACTATTAAAGATTTCTATGAGTTATGTATTTAGAACATAGACAATTCTAATTATCATATTATACATTTCTCATTCATGAAGAGGATTAGGATTAAGTCTCACACTTCTCTATATGAAAAGAAGACTATGTTTATTCTTTTCGTAAAGTTGATCCTAACCAAAAACCCATACGGATGTAGATCAATTTACTTGTGAAAAGAATAACTCATGTTTACGGTTCAATGTTGCATTAAGACATTTAAAAGAATTTTCAAAATTCAATTTTAGTATTTTCGATAATACATGTTTTCAAGAAAATATAATACCCATGGAAATATTCATATAACTAAATAATTTTCTTGAAAACCTAGGATCCAAATTTTCATAATTTCACTACGTCAGTTGATCTGCCATATAGTGAAAGTACAAACGATGGTAATCTGTCGAACAATAATTGGCAAACAATTTTCCAATTCCTAGATCATTATGGGATTTACATCAAATTGATTCATCAATTTGCAATGTAAGCATGTTTCATCTCATCTCATGCCATAAGTTCTAGGTCTCACGCATCAACTTACTTAAGTCGTCTAACTTAGAAACTGCAAATTCTCCATGTGTGGTCTCACACACACTCGGAAATTTGCCTTGTCATTAATCTTTGGACTAGGTCTCACGCATACCAAAGAATTAATTCCAAGTGTTCCTTATAGTTAGATGACATATAACTTAAATTTATTAGGGTATTTAATTTTGATGTGTCAATCAAAATATGCATAAAGATGCATGCACTCATCTTTATGACATAGGTTTTTCTAAACAATTTTATAAATTCGTTTCTTAACGTGAGCAAAGTCAACAAAGTTTTAATTGAGGCGTTGAGCAAATTACAACATTGCCTTAAGATGCTTCGTACAATAATGTTTCAGTATGACGCACAAGCGAGCGCAGAACGTTCGTAGGAGCGAATCTCTTAGAAAACTTAGTTCCACTTATACCCACCATGTAGTTTGTAATTGAGTTATTGAAATCATTAAGGTACAGTCGCACCAATCAATTAAAAGTTTATGATTAAAGCTCAAAACATGATTTCACCATTATTAGTCCAATTAATTTTTCTTTGTAAAATTACCCTTGTTATTGCTTACACTTTAAACACATAACAAATAAACAAGTAATTTAAAAGAAAACAAATACACAACTAATAATCATAAAGCGGTGAAAACAATTAGCCACATGCAAACTTGATTGGATAAAACCCTAATTAAATCAATTCTAGGTTTTATAATGTGTATAATCAACTAAAGCTTTCACTTTGCACAAGTGAGCCACATGCATCGAATAATCGATTGCGTAAGCTAGAGTCAATTATACACCACATAGCACGTAAATAGATTTTATTATAATTGAGGTCTTCCCCAATTTTAGATATATCTAATTATTACATGTGTAAAATAATTATTAACAATTAACCAATTAATAATCAATCAATTAATCCATGACTAACATGCATGTTTCGTCATAGATTCATGCATAACACTTAGCAATTAGGTCACAAGATACGTTCAATTAACACGTAAATCTTGTTATCAACCTAGGGTTACTAATCCAATTAATATTAAAATCCACAAACCCTAATTTGGATTGAGTAATCGACCCCCCCCCCCAATTTAGGGTTTCAAAATTTTTATAAGCCCTAGATCTCAAAACAATCTTAACATGTATCTAAAACATTAAAGATTCGATTTTTATGTGTTTTATGTAATCAATTACATGTTATAGCAAGCTCGAGATACCACTGTTAGAATTTAATAATCTAGACTATCATATTATTAAGTAAAACATGTAGTTACATATGCGGAAGCGAAGGAACGATTATAATACATAATAGATTAACATAAATTAAATAGGAAAGTACCTTTAGGTTCTAGCAAGAACAAGAACCAAACTTTAAACCTTCAATAAAGATGAACCCTAATTAGGGTTTATGAGGATCAATGAATAACCCCTTACCATTTTGTTATTCGATCCAAGATAATTACTAAAGTGAGTAATTACCACATTCTTGTACACACGAATTAATAAAGAATTAATGTGATTGCAAGATCAAGACAAACACAAGATGTTTTCTTTATAGAAAAATCGATCCAAAAATCCATAGGGATGTTTGGTTGATTGGTAAAAAGAGAAAAGAAGGAGAAAAACAAGTTTAAGAGTTTGTGTGTGCACAAGAGATACAAACAATAAACCCTTTCCTTTGTATTTATAGTGTAGATAGCTTGGAGCTCAAGTTTGCATGGGTTAGGGTTAGGAAACCCATAACCGGTCGATCTACAGCCCATGGAGGGGTTCTAGATCTTTCTTGACTTCCCAAATTATCATACACTTTACTTTCCTTATTTTCGTCTAACGGTCGTTAGTCATTTAACTATAAATACTAACGGGGTCGTTAAATACTTGTGTTTAAATAATTATATATCTAACATTTTATATATAATAATTATTGTACATTAATTCTCATTCGTAACGTGTGCAATCCCGTGGTCTCAGGTTCGATACTAGACATACGACTATTAATATTTATCCACAAACTCCAACAAAAACATAACCTAGTTTGACCCATTTTAATATACAGGAGTCGATATAAACACATCAACAATGAACAAACATACAAAATCACTTGAATTTAATAATACAAAAATGTAATAGATTAGTACCTTCTTGGAGCAGGATTTGTTGGTTCTGAATACAACAAACTATTTGGTTTCTAATGACTGTTATAACATTACCGAGAATTAGGCCGACCTTCTCAATCTAAAAAAGCCTTTAGTGTAACTTATCATATTGCCTGAAAAGTGACACTCTCCGATAGTACTTTTAGAAGATGTATATCTTGGGCAGTTTAAGAAATAGTTTTGAAAAGTTGTAACAAGATTAGATAGTTGTGGGAATCAGAAGCAAAGGAAATTTAGGAGTATAACTTAGGGGTGCAACTAACATATCTTTGGATGTTGGACTTATGGTACTTTAAGAATCTGGAGCATTGCAATTGTCCAAGCAACAGTGAATTTGAGTATTGAAGTAATGGCAGTCAATTGTCTGATTCATCATCTCTTATAAATGCTCAATTGTCTGTTCATATTATCAGCCGTTTCAACTGGACTCCAACATCTCCACATTTGGAAGTGCTCAAATCTGTTTTCACATATCCGGAGGGTAGGTCCTTCTCTGCCTTTTCTTTTTCAACTTCTTTTAGTATCCATGTGTATAAATCATATAATCGATTCTGACTTTATTCCAAGGACTATTCGACATTACATGAGATAGAAAACAAAAGAATTTTTTCTCCAACTAAACGCACCCTTAGTTTATTTGTTCATAGAATTTTAGTGATTAAATTAGACATCGTGTCTGTATTTCTAGATACAATTTAAAGTTGTAAGCAGTTTTTTTTTTTTTTTTTTTTTTATTTTTTTTTTTTTTATTTTTTCAACGTGTAAATTTAGAAACAATTCCACGTGAGACACTGCGCTAGGTCCATTTAATAGGCATTTTAAACACGTGAATGGTTGATTGTTGTGATAAATGAATCATGCGAAATTTTAATTTATTTTTTCTCTATATAAGCTAGCAATTAGAGGTTCGAAAAATTCTTTGATTTCGAGTTTTCTCATATATGTATCAATGTTTGTCTCATCACGTAGATATCTTCAAATGTTTGTATTAATTCTTAAGGTGTTACCATGCTTGGAGTCACAGTGAGTTTAGTGGAAATGGTAGTCTTTCATGTACGTGGGATTAATTAAGTTAGACATCTAAAGAATATTTCGTACGACTTTGCTTCGATGACTAGCCAATGATGAACTATTGTTTGTATTGTTCCGCTTGTGTTTTTGTAGATTCATCAAGTCAAGTCGGATAAGTTAGTATTTTTTATAAAAATTGATTTTGGAATCGCCAACCATTATCTATTGTCAAAACCATACTTATACTTTTAGCCAGATTTCATAGAAACAGAATTCCTTAAACATTATTTCACACATTAATCTTTCATTGAAAAAGATATTCGTATCAACTGTAATTGGAAACATTGCTCATAAAGAATAACAGAAGTTAACTAGTTACAATTCAAACTGAAGAGGGTGGGATAATTTTGAAAACCAAAATCGAAATTTGGAACCTGCACATCAGAACCACCTAAGTGAAACAAATCTTTATGAGCAGCTACACAATTTTAAATGCCACCCTCAGAAGCTCATGGATCACTTGCTAAATGCTGTTTTTTTTTTTTTTGGTGCAAATGGTGAAAGTATTATTAATTATCAGCAATTGCTACAAATAAGAGTAGAATCAAGATTGGACATCTCCCAATCTTTGATATACAGAATATGAATCTACAATTCAGAATTCTAACCAATACAAATCTGGACTCTATGTCAGACTTCATAACAGATTCCAAGAGAACTCAGACAACATACTATCATATGACCACAATACAATCAAACAGGTACAACTACCTTTCAATACTTTCAAGAAATCACCATTTGTGCACCTACCATCTAGCTACATTTCTCCATCTCCAATCCATTAAGCCACTCAACCTGCCACCACAGTAGCTAAATAGATTTGGAGTGAGGCTTCACTAGGAACCCATAACCCATCCATGGGGGGGCTCTTCTAAACAGCCTACATTTCCCTCTCATAGGAAGGCTTCAACTGTTTAGAAACACACACCCTCCATGATGACCAACCATTCCTCCTTTGATGATGCATTGGGGGGACCAAGAAGGTTCATCTTTCACACCTCTCTATTCCCCCCATCATACATCATCCACCCAAGCTACTTACCCTTCACAGTGATCAACATCTCTATTATGGTAAATTCCACTGAATTAGACCTCCTCCCTTTCCCCATATGTTCAAATATTTCCTCCCAAGGCCAAATACTTGAGACATATGATTACTAAGAAGGTACAGTCTTACCAATGGAACTCCAAAGACAAGATTTGATCCACTGTAGTAGCCTGCAAATTCATTTCAGTGATGATAAGCTTCATATCCAAACACTCCTTAACTCAGCAGTGTTACATACTCCATCTTTTAATTCACAATTATGACCCATACTTCCCTGAATACTCATCCACAAAATATCAAACAACATACCCAAGATCATTCCTCAAGCAGAGATCCCATTGCTTTTTGCCACTTGCTTTTCTTTGATTAAGAATAGAAGCCAACTACTTGGTGATTGTCATAACAGCCAGTTTACCACCACTCATAAAAGAAAAGTGTCGGTTTGAGTATTAACTTTATACAGAAAAACTCGTAAAATATATCTGATTATTATTACAGAATCCTTGATGGATGACAATAACAAAAAAAAAAAAAAAAAAAAAAAAAAAAAAAAAAAAAAAAAAAAAAAAAAAAAAAAAAAAAAAAAAAAAAAAAAAAAAAAAAAAAAAAAAAA
>LBNU01015087.1:0-30136 GCA_014162995.1 Artemisia annua | reverse complement strand
TGCACCAGTTGTCAAACCACAATGAAGTTGTTCTGCCATTTCCAATATTCATAATCATGTGATTCCTAGCAAACTGCCTTTTCTTCAATAAATTCTTCCATCCCCAACTATCAGTGTTTTCCTCATTTATAGCCCATATACTTCTTCCCTTTAATTTGACAGTATTGACCCATTTAACCCATAGAGAACTTTTATCTAAAGCTATATGCCATAACTGTTTTAGAATCATAGCTTTATTCCATATACTAAGATCTTTTAAACCCAATCCTCCATACTTTTTAGGCCTACATATATGATCCCATGCCACTTTTGCTTTACCTTTTGAAGTATCACCATGATTCCATAGAAATTTCTTCAGCAACTTATTAATGTCATGAATCACAGTACTTGGCAAGAGAAACACAGAAGCCCAAAACACATGAATAGACTCCAATACTGAAGCAACAAGTTGCAATCTACCAGCATAGGACAAACATTTATTCTTCCAATTCTCAATTCTGGATTTGATTTTATCTAACAATACCTTATAGTATTTAACTCCAAGTCTTCTTGTGATTAAAGGAACTCCAAGGTATCTTACTGGAAGTTTTTCAACTCTAAATGGGACCACATCCAGAATATTATGTTTATCTTCCTCTTATAATACTCCCAAATATAACAGTGCTTTTGTTAATTTGGTAATAATCCAGAAACAGAGCCAAATTCTTCCAAAGCATCCTTGTAGACTTTAACAGACTCTCTATTTCCATGACAGAACATGAGTAAATCATCAACAAAGCAAATGTGAGTGATCTTCAGTCTGTTACATCTAAAGTGATATTTGAAATTGTCACATTCATTCACTTTGTTTTGCACAATTAAGTTCAGTATCTCCATTACCAGTGTGAACAGATATGGTGACATGGGGTCACCCTGTCTCAAACCTCTTCCACCTTTGAAATAGCCAACACTTTCACCATTTATGCAGATAGAAAAAGATGTAGTAGTAACACATTTCATTATCCAATCCACCATCTTCCCATGAAAGTTAAATCCTTTGAGTATATCTTCCAAAAATTGCCAGTTAACAGTATCATAAGCTTTTTGGATGTCAATTTTTAGTGCAACTCTCTTTGGCCCTTCCTTTCTGTCATAACCTTTAAACAACTCTTGAGCTAGCAATATGTTATCCTGGATTTGCCTTTTAGGTATAAAAGCACTTTGATTCATACTAACCAGTTTATTCAATGAACCTTTAATTCTGTCAGTAATGATCTTGCTTATGCACTTGTAGAGTACATTGCAATAAGCAATAGGCCTATATTCAGAGACCTTTGAGGGAGAATTGGTCTTAGGCACCAAAGTAATAAGAGTGGAATTAATCTCCTTTAACATCTTGCCAGTATCAAAAAATTCTTTCACTGCATAACAAATATCTTTACCAACTACACTCCAGGCTTTTTTGAAGAATCTAGATGAAAACCCATCAGGACCAGCAGCCTTGTTATCATCTATATTGAACATAGTCCTCTTAATTTCCTCACCATATCATTTTCTTCACTATTAGTTATTTTGTTCACCAATAAGCTTTTAATATTAGTAGTTCTGTCAACAGTTGTAGAAATTCCTAAGAACTTTTGGATGACTAACAAATTGATCAGCCACAGCAGCACCTCAAATCTATTCCCCATTTCATCATTAATAGCCCCAGTTCTGTTCTTATGCTTTCTGTTTTTGATAGTTTTGTGAAAGAATGAGTTGTTCCTATCACCAAAGCTTAACCATTTGATTTTTGCTCTTTGAAATAACAGTTTTTCCTCATCTTTTACTGCCTCTTCATACTCTTTCAAAACTTCACATTCCTCCATTCTCAATTTCTTGTCATTTGGGTCATTATCAATCTTAGTTTGCACCTCCTTAAGCTGCTCTCTCAACTTCACCACATTATCAAATATATTCCCATTCTTCCAAGTCAATTTCTTCAAATGACCCTTTAAATTTCTAAGTTTTTTAACTGTTCTGAACATATGACAGCCATTCCATTGATCTATCCAGTACTTTTCCACTAAAGGCAGAAATTCTTCTTTATCAGCAACAAAGTTAGCAAATTTGAATGATCCTTTCTTTTGCTGAATGACTTTAGGAATAACAAGAAGTACTGGACAGTGGTCAGATATTAAGTAAGGTAAAAACACAGTATAGATTTGAGGGGACTTACAGATGACCTCTTCATTTCCCATTGATCTATCCAGCTTTTTTAATACCCCAGCATAATCTCCAGCTCTTACTTTATGAAGGTTTTTAGTCCATGTATAGAAAAGCCCATTGCTAGAAATATCTTCAATCTCAACTTGATTCACACAATCTTTGAACTCAGTCATATCACTAGTCATATAAGATCCACCAGCAGAATGTTCATTAGGATTAAGAGTAACATTGAAATCTCCTAATAAAACCCAACATCCATTACCCACAATCCTCTTGTAGATATTCAAATCCTTCCATNCCAACACTTTCACCATTTATGCAGATAGAAAAAGATGTAGTAGTAACACATTTCATTATCCAATCCACCATCTTCCCATGAAAGTTAAATCCTTTGAGTATATCTTCCAAAAATTGCCAGTTAACAGTATCATAAGCTTTTTGGATGTCAATTTTTAGTGCAACTCTCTTTGGCCCTTCCTTTCTGTCATAACCTTTAAACAACTCTTGAGCTAGCAATATGTTATCCTGGATTTGCCTTTTAGGTATAAAAGCACTTTGATTCATACTAACCAGTTTATTCAATGAACCTTTAATTCTGTCAGTAATGATCTTGCTTATGCACTTGTAGAGTACATTGCAATAAGCAATAGGCCTATATTCAGAGACCTTTGAGGGAGAATTGGTCTTAGGCACCAAAGTAATAAGAGTGGAATTAATCTCCTTTAACATCTTGCCAGTATCAAAAAATTCTTTCACTGCATAACAAATATCTTTACCAACTACACTCCAGGCTTTTTTGAAGAATCTAGATGAAAACCCATCAGGACCAGCAGCCTTGTTATCATCTATATTGAACATAGTCCTCTTAATTTCCTCACCATATCATTTTCTTCACTATTAGTTATTTTGTTCACCAATAAGCTTTTAATATTAGTAGTTCTGTCAACAGTTGTAGAAATTCCTAAGAACTTTTGGATGACTAACAAATTGATCAGCCACAGCAGCACCTCAAATCTATTCCCCATTTCATCATTAATAGCCCCAATTCTGTTCTTATGCTTTCTGTTTTTGATAGTTTTGTGAAAGAATGAGTTGTTCCTATCACCAAAGCTTAACCATTTGATTTTTGCTCTTTGAAATAACAGTTTTTCCTCATCTTTTACTGCCTCTTCATACTCTTTCAAAACTTCACATTCCTCCATTCTCAATTTCTTGTCATTTGGGTCATTATCAATCTTAGTTTGCACCTCCTTAAGCTGCTCTCTCAACTTCACCACATTATCAAATATATTCCCATTCTTCCAAGTCAATTTCTTCAAATGACCCTTTAAATTTCTAAGTTTTTTATCTGTTCTGAACATATGACAGCCATTCCATTGATCTATCCAGTACTTTTCCACTAAAGGCAGAAATTCTTCTTTATCAGCAACAAAGTTAGCAAATTTGAATGATCCTTTCTTTTGCTGAATGACTTTAGGAATAACAAGAAGTACTGGACAGTGGTCAGATATTAAGTAAGGTAAAAACACAGTATAGATTTGAGGGAACTTACAGATGACCTCTTCATTTCCCATTGATCTATCCAGCTTTTTTAATACCCCAGCATAATCTCCAGCTCTTACTTTATGAAGGTTATTAGTCCATGTATAGAAAAGCCCATTGCTAGAAATATCTTCAATCTCAACTTGATTCACACAATCTTTGAACTCAGTCATATCACTAGTCATATAAGATCCACCAGCAGAATGTTCATTAGGATTAAGAGTAACATTGAAATCTCCTAATAAAACCCAACATCCATTACCCACAATCCTCTTGTAGATATTCTTCAATACCACTATTGACAGCATATACAAATGAGCAGAATACTGTAACATTGCCATCCACTGAATCAATTTTGCACAAAATAGATTGTTTAGCACTATGAATAATAGTCACACTTACTTCCTCGCTGTGCCACCCAATCATAATTCTGCAACCTTTGTCACACTGGTTCATGTTAGTAATCCAATTCCAATTCCCAAATATACTATCACCAATTTTCTGCAGCTTCCTATTCTTCACATGAGTTTCTAATACAGCACAAACTAATAAATTCTCATCCACAATAAACTTTCTGATCTCAGTTTGTTTATCAGAGGTACTCAGTCCTCTAATATTCCAAGCTCCAATTCTGCAATCCATGAAGATACACTTATATCACATCCTTCCCTCCCAGTACTCCATTATCCATTCCGTTCACAACATCATTCCTCATACTTTGAGCTATTCCACTTGTATCCTCATAAACATCCTCCTCTATCACAACTTTTTTGCCCTTTGTTTCAATCATGTCCATACTCTTTTTGTAATATGCATACATATTTATATCCCATTTTCCTAACTCCTCTTCAGTAGGGGTTCTCTTATTTCTCAGGAATTCATCCACAACTTCCTTATTACACAACTCCTGCAATTCATTCTCATTATTGATATCATACATTTCAAGAACAGAGTACTTATTAGATGTCCTTTTTATTGTTTCTAAAATTTCTCCCTGTACTGACCAGGCTTTTCTGTTAGGACCACTACCCTTTTCTTCAACATGTTTGCTAGTTTGTGTGTTCTTCTCAGGGCTTTTGTCTCCACTCTTACTATCTTCTTTACTCACATTCTTCTTAGGTTGAAATTCATACTTAGCAGCTGGCTTCACATTATTAAAACCTTTTCTACTACCTCCAGTCTTATTGTGTTGAGGGTTATGTTTAAAATTTGGTCTTTTTACTTTATTATCTAACACTCCTCCTTTTCTGTAATTGACTTCTTGAAATCCTTCCATATCAGCACTTATATTCTTATCAGTTTCATTCCCATTATTCTTCACCTCTTCTGTCTTGTTACTAGTACTCTCAATTGTATTCTTCCCACACTTATCAGTTGTATGGCCAAAAACACAACGAGTATTGCATTGAGTAGGTTTCCAATCATATATCACTTTGACTGACTTCCTCAGTATCTCTTCTTTAGCCTCATTCCTATAAACAACTTCCACCAACTCTGGCAATTCTTTCTTAGCAGATACTTCAATAAGTACTCTAGCAAATCCAACTTTACCAACTCCTGACTTGCACATGTTTGCAGTAACATTATCCATGATCATAGGCCTACCAATTCTACTTGCCAAAGCACTGATTCCTTTAGTGGCCCATGCTTCTAATGGCACATTACACAGTTTGACCCAAATTGGTAGACTATCAGGTTCAGTTTTATCCAGAGACATAGCAATATCCCACTTTTGCACAATAAAAGGTTTACTATTGACCATCCAGGGACCATTGTTAACAATAAAATTCAATCCATTCTCATTATGAAATTTCATGAAGAAAACTCCATTATTACTATCAACAATGTCCTTAAACCCATATTTAGCCCACATTTTCCTGAGATTAAATCTAAGCTCATACACTGGCATACTACAGCCCACAAAATACCCACACAAAGTTAACTCCCACTTCTTAGACCCCTCATTAACCATAAGCTCATCAAAAATTACCACCTCATTACCATTACTGTCCATCTCAGTTGGAATACTAGTCAATACCTTCTCAGCATTATTAACAATAGAACTTGTTGCTTTATAATTTCCATTATCCCTTTTATCCTTTGCCAAATCAGCATAACTAGGTTTAGCACCTTCATTATTACCACTATCAACTTTTCTAGTTTTAACAGTTTCACACTGTACATTCACAGGTAAAGTTGAAGGACTTACATTGCTGTTAGGGCTTGTAGTATCAACATCAACACAGTTCTCATTCACCTTATCACCCTCACTAGTACCAGTTATATCCATGTCACACTTATTAGCCATATTCATTTTCTGTACCTCTTGATCATTACAATCTCCACTTTCCTTCCCATCCTCCATATCCCCACATTGTTTAGCATTCTCATCTAAACTCTGCTTCTCAACACCTTCTAGCCCCTCACATTCCACATTCTCCCTTGCATCATTATTCTGATTCAAATTCACCTTTTCTTCCTTATCTTTCACAACTTCTTTTTCAATTCCATTATTATTCCCATTTGTACCCTTACTATTCCTTTTCCCTATATTGTTCTCAGAATTCGCATACCTCCATGGTTTTCTAACATTTCGCCTCAATCCTTGTCTATTTGAAGACATTTTCAATTATTTACCACTAAAGTAACTCAAATAGTGAAGAAAGCGTGTTGAAAAACTATAGTAAGTATAAAGGTAATAAAATTGAAAATTCACTTTTTGGCGCCAAAAAAATGAAAATTTCAATTTTTATGTGAAAATTGGGGAAAAGTATACACGAGTGATCGGAATGAAAAACTGAATCGATCTACCGGAATCAATTAGAAAATTGCTGGCTAGATCATGAGCAATTGAAGCTTTTATTGTAGTATTTTAATGGTGTTCTCGAGTTATTTCATTAAAGAAAAGTAAATAAAAGTAAAGGAAACACTTTCCTTCCAAAATCATCAAAATAACACTAAGTTTTATTCCATTTCATTTTCTTTTATTTCTTAAGTAATACTCGAGAACACACCATGTTATGTTTTATTTTCATTTTCTTTCTTTACCCAAACTCGAGAACACAGCATAACTCATCGATGCAATTACAAATGTGTAAACATAAAATTGATAATACACCTTTGGAATAAACGATTACAATTTTTTAGTTGTTGCCATGTCCTAATACTTTAGGCAAGTTTTTTCCAAAACTAAGTAGTCAAAGGGAGCAAATTGAAACCCTCAAAACAGCTGACACAAACACATGGGGAACCAAACCGCGGATAAGCGCGTGGACTAATTCATCTTACGTCAGAATCCTATATAATTTTCAGTTTTAACAACCCGCACGTTTTTTAACCTATGCGTAGGATCTGACAAAGAAACAAATCATCACATCTCACCAACCATATTTCTAGAAATATTTTTTTTTAATACAAACACAAACATTTTTCCTATATAAACCATTCGAAATTTCCTCTCCTTCATTAATCTATAAATCATCAAACCGATTGTTACAAGTATATATTCATTGGTGGCGGATCGCGGCGGAGGACGGTGGTTGAGCTTTTTAACACCTTGTAACAATTGGTTAAATCTTTAAATAGTTTTAATATATATACAGATTGACGAGGTTTAGGTTCAGTTTTTCGGTTTCAGATAACGAAATTAAATATCTAAACGTGAATACCATATAATTCTCGAGATCATTTTTGCCAATATTCTCCAATCTCGTTTTGTAAGGTATGTCATGAAATTACGTTACGTAAATATATTGATAACCGGCAATGCTGACTAGCTAAAACAACGCTTATTATAAAAGAAATTTTTGTTGTGCTAGAAAAAATATATCCGGAAATATGTTAGTAATTAACTTTTATTTCTGGATCGGCCACTGGTTATATGATAAGCGATCATGTGAGGTGCATGATCTGTAGTCAATAATTTTCTTTTATAGTTTAGTTATATATTATTACGTAACATGAATAATTGAAGCCTAGAAGAATCTAACACATTATTGATTTAATTTGACAGAAGGATTTAAAGGTTTGGATCTAAAGAGGAAACAAGTCATGGGAAGCTTTTACGAGGAAAGTCAAATGGTTGTTAAAAGAGATGCACCAATTCCTCCGCCATTACCAACAACGGCCAGACCAGGCATGGCCGTGTTGCGGCGGAGGAGCTGTCGTGCATCTGCATCCACGACGGAATCATGGGATCGTTTGTTTGATGATGCTTATAGAGCTGATGTTTCGATTTATACGAGTAGTGATGATATCATTTATGCACATTCTAGCATTCTTGTAAGTTCAATCATTGTGTTACTTGTGTATAAGATTCATTTCGTGTTTTTTGTTTAATTTTTATGATTGTTTCGTAAAATGATGGGGTCAATATTTGTTTTTGATAGGGGTTGGCTTCACCTGTTTTGAGAGGCATGTTTAAGAGACAGAGTAAAAGTAAACGGTTTATCGTTCCTATACGAGGGGTTCCACCAGAGGCCGTTCGTGTTTTCATCCGATTTTTGTACTCCTCATGGTACTGCTTTTGTTCCTAACAGACATCAAGTTTATGTATGTCTATTTATTGCTTGATTGGACTATGAATCTGATATTTGTGTTTTTTTGTTTAATGTAGTTATGAAGAGGATCAAATGGAAGAACATGTTATGTCTTTGTTGGTTCTTTCTCATTCTTTTGTGGTACCACGTTTGAAAAGAGAGTGTGAATATCAGCTAGAAACTAGATACTTGAATGTAGACAACGTTGTAGATGTATTTCAGCTCGCGTTGCTATGTGATGTCCCACGACTTAGTATTATTTGCCATCGGTTGATTTTAAAGAACTTTAAAGCAGCTTCTTTGTCCGAGGGATGGAAGGCCATGAAAGAGAGTCATCCTATTCTTGAAAAGGAACTTCTTGCAACCGTTGCCTACGAAGCCAATGTAAGTACTTGTCATAGCTGATCGACTATATCAAATGTTAAATCAATAAGATTTGTTAATACTTGTTATATTGGTTACTGATATGTTGATAACATAATTATGCAGAGGCAAAATGAAAAGGTGAAGAAGGCAAACGAGAGGAAGGTATATCTACAATTATACGAGGCAATGGAAGCCCTTGTTCATATTTGTCGAGATGGTTGTAGGACAATTGGTCCACACGACAAGCTATTGAACGAGCATCAAGAGCCTTGTAGTTACGAGGCTTGCAAAGGGCTAGAATCACTCGTTCGCCATTTTGCTGGATGCAAGTTAAGAGTACCTGGTGGTTGTGTTCATTGCAAACGGATGTGGCAACTCTTGGAGTTACACTCACGCCTTTGTGTAGATCCAAACGTTTGTAGAGTTCCTTTATGCAAGTACGGATCGTGTCTTGTTATCCTTCACTATTTCATTGTAAATATAACATACAAACATCAATACAATAACAACGCCACCACAATCAAAGTTGCAAGATTAGCGAGTGTCATACTCCGCCATAGATGTGCATGAATGGGCTTATGCGCGAGCTTGTCCTAGGACTGGTTCGCCTGATAGTCCTAAAGATATGCACAAATGGGCTTATGCGTGAGCTTGTCCTAGGACTGGTTCCGCCTGATAGTCGTAAACAATATCTAAACAGTATCTAAAAGTGTTTAAACTCTAATATAAGGAACAAATTTACATGTGATAAAACACATCAATCTGTAATCACTATACATCCTTATTTATATGTAAATCAGTAAACTAAATCTAAGAATTTTGGTTGTTACAGGAGCTTTAAGGAAAAGACTAGGAGACAAAAGAAAAAAGACGATATGATGTGGAGAATATTGGTTAGAAAGGTCTTGAGAACGAAGAGTATAACGGGTGCTCCGTATTTTTCATTGGCAGCGTCGTCCTAATTGCTAGCGCTGCTGGTAGAGAGAGTACTTAGTCATAAAGAATGCTAAAGCCTTGATAACGGAATCGATCTCATTGTATTGTAATTATAATCATAACTAGCTAGGAACAATGTTATTGCTAAGTTGTTCTTTGCTTGTAATGTATATCAGTTTTCAAGTCTGTGTAAACATGGACATTAATTTACGATTATAATACAAGTGTCTTTGTATGTTATATGATGATAGCATCTTAGCGTGGCTAATACTTAGTTTTGCAAGTTATTCTAAACTTACTATGAAGAAATTTGTTTGCTGAAATAATTAGTCTCAAAGTAGAATTAGCTTTTAAGGTACTCATAAACAAGCTTTAAGTTTTGGAGATAAATTTGCTATATGAAGAAAACAATTTTTAGTAGTATTATGTTATTGTTCAGTTTGCGAAAACCATCAAATAATGCAGAAGAAATACACACAAAAGAACTATATAGATTCATAAAGCTTTAGTTAAATAAATCAAGTGTAAAATACCTTATGATTCAAAGTATTCAAATTTGCATAGTTATTCAAATTAGTTTACTTTTGATGGATCACCTTCAAGAACATAGATCATTGCTATATATATAATGTAGCGTCGTGAAACGACGCACACCCTGTCGTTTTGGTTCACAGCGTTTTGATCCAGCCCAACACAGTTGTCCAAGCCCAATATCTGAGCCCGTATCTTCTTTGATAACTACGACTGGGTACGTGTTTAGCGAATACAGATCCAGCACATCACTCATCTCTACTGCCATAAAACACATACACCAAGAAGTTATCCTTTTGTTACCACTCTTATGGAACTGCCGAGTGCCGACATTTTGCGTTGTGGAATTGCCGTGCTGTTTTCTGTTACTGGGCGTCGTATCACTGGTAGTAGTAGTTTAGTTGGTGCTTGCGTTTGAATGTTTTTCTTTATTGGTACCACGTTTGTGAGGTGTGCTCACTTTGTCTTGTGACAAATCAGGTCATACACAAGATGCAATAAAAAAAATTATAAGATATTATTGTCTTCTATTCATAAAAGTAACTAAACTAAAACTAATCTAAAAAAATAAAAATAAAAATAAAAAATAAATAAAAAAAATTCACAAAGTACAAACTCGAACAAAGTTCTCATATTGGCTTCACGACGTATTCAACTCTGTTCACTCGCTTCTACGACAGAAGTCACTTACCATCAATCACAATTGTTGTTTGTCTTGACACCTTTCCCCGTAACCCGCTGATAAAGGTTTATAATAGCCAGATAATTCCAACCCTAATTGGACTAGATCACATAGAGGTAAAACAAATAAATTAAAGTTTTGTAGCTGACCTGAACTGGAAACTAGCCCATTTTCATCTAACTCATTTTGATCCATTACCCAACCCACCATCACGCCGAATTCATCACAGAGAATGAGGGTAAACATGTAACTAAACCAAAGGTTAGCGACAGCAACGCAGTCAATTACCAGTGCCACAAAACATTCAACAACTTTCAACGAAATAATCAAGACACTTTTCATCATTGCCTTGGGATTAATATTATAAATAGAGCTCATATGACAAAAGCGAAAACTTGCCACAGAACTCAAAGTGCAACAATGTTAGCACGCAAACTATGTGGTCTAATAATTCCTCTAGCAAACTTCCTTAAACTAATCATGAATGTAATCGAACACATCAAACTCCTCATACAAGAGTTGATCATCTTTATAATGAAGCATATAATAGCAAACGTCACAGAAATAGCAAGGATTCTCTGGAGCCCACTTGTCATCCGTGGTCACTTTTACTGCTTTAAAAATCTTGCAGCATGAACACTTCTGAAAACGCAATTTTGATTGGAACAAAATTAATGGATACGCAGCTCGATTCTGTACATCCTCTGGATGGATTAATCTCATGTCTCTAATCACTATCAGATGCTTGCACTCACCCTGTCACCAACAATTATATCAGATTAGCTATGCAGAAACCATGTATTGGTCCACATGTATCCTTAGGATTCACTTTAAATAGAGGAGGCATAATGGGTGGGTCGGCAGTAAAAGTACACTTTGGGTGACTTTGACCCGTTTTATTTCTAGTTGAATTTTTACCCGTTTGAACCGTTAAAGATCAGACCCATTCATAAGTAAATAGATTGAAAATCCAACCCCGGAAAACTAAATCTTTTTACATAGTTGTTTTTATAATTAGATAAAAGAAAGGGGTTAGACTTTAGAAGCAAATAAAAGGGAATGCACATGGGTCAAATTGGTTGGAAGTCGCCCAAAGTCTATTTGTATGCATAAGATCTCCTAAATCATTTGATTGAAAGCTTTAGATTTTTATAATTAAATAGTGTAAACATAAAATGTTTGCTGGTCAACCTACGCTGACATTACCATGACTTGCTAAGCAATTCCCCATTTCAACCTGAACCCATTTATTACCCAACCCACACAATCTACCAGTCTTGCCACCTTTCAGCAAAACAAACCAGAGAAAACTTGCAAGTTTTATGGTGTGTTTAAAATTTCTTTATTTTTCTATTTTGATTTTGCTAAAAAAGAAAAGATTTTTATCTCTAGAGAAGTGTTCAAAACTTAGAAAACGTGTTTAGATCATATTTTTTAGAAAGGTGAAAAGTGCAAGGGATATGCAAAAAAATTGCAAGGAAAAATGTAGAAAACTATGTATTGCTCTTTTCAGAATTCTACTTACAATTTGAAAAGTGAACATTTCTTTCTTTCTTTTTTTTTCATTTTTTCTTTATCTCCTAAAAGTTGTAACTAAACAAGTTTTCTATTTTTTTCTTTTGAAAACTTTCCTGGAAAAGTGGGGCATTTTTCACCAACTAAACACACCCTTAGGTTGATCTCGGAAAAATTAACTCTAAAAATAACATGACAATTTCAAGTTCTCCGCCAGTAAACTCAAATATGTAAAACATAGGACTAGTAGTGTAAGAATAGGACCCGTACCTGATGACAGTAAAGATACCCTGCCCCAAGTCGAAAACTTATGTCACAAAAACGTGTTTTCTGCATTGAACGAGCTGTAAATTGAGGCATTTTTGGTCCACTTCCACTGCCTAGATATTCCTTTTCTTTCGGCAGAAGTGCACCAGATGTGATACATTCCCACTTTTCATGTGCAGTCTTTTTAGACTCTCTAAGCCAATCAAGTATGGGTTTACTGTAGTCTATAGCACCGGCTTCCCTTAGATCATTGTAAAATATATCCTACAAACATTATTAACAGATACGGGTGAGGAACTAACAAAAAAGCATATCTGAAAAAAGACGAGATTTAGTAAATTACTTCTATGAGGAAATATCCAGATGGATCATGCTTCTTGGCTGACTCCATGATTTTGTCACTCAAGCAATATATTTTATCTCTCAGTTCAGTTAAGAACTGCTGTCCCAGAACCAAGATTTCTTGATTCTACAAAAGAGGCACAGGAGAACATTAGTTGCACCCAATAGAAGTAAACAAGATATCAAATTGAGACTCTGCAATCTTCATTTTAAACTATATTTTTATCTCTTGAATAAGATGATAAACATATATTTTCATTTCAGAATATTTCATCCAACCATTTGACCTTAGGCTTGATGTAACCTGAAAAGACATGACTTATTTTATATGAGAATAATACAAAACAGAAATTAAAAAGGATCTGTCGGCTTTCGAGAGACAACCGTCTCCCCCATCGATGCTACCAGATAGAGACCCTAGTCCAATTCTATGCCTCTAATCTCTCTTTTATAGAATAATTTCAAGAAGTAACCTAATAACCATATTAACTGATATAGCATAATTTGATAATTTCCCTAACTGAGATACATGCATGGCATGTCAATATCACAATTTATAGAGGGGGTCTGCTGTAATTATAATCATCAGATCTAAATAAATAGTCAAAAACTAAGCAAAGATACAATATCGGATTCTAAGAAGAGGTTTACCTTGACCCATGTTTTCACTCGGTTACTATAATAAACCTCTACGCAAAGAAGGATCTCACTATCATGTAGCGGTATGTGCTCACGAGTATTTGATGATTTCACCTGCTAGAGGGTAAAACATGTTACCAACGAATATATCAATTAATCATATCCAAGTTGGCAGCTTAAAAATGGTTAGAAACAATATAGCACAACTTTAAGAGGGAAAGCATATGGTTTTCTTACTAATAAGTCAACAACAATATAACAAGTTGTGCTTCAATATCTGTCAATATAGAGTCCATTTGTTAAGATTCTAGTCAAATCACTAGTATGAGTGAAAGCATTTTAAATTTTTAATAAAGTTCATGATAAAAAAATATCTACTGATGCTCACAAGATCAACTTGTCATTGTATTCAATTGTTTTCGAAATTTGTGGGTCTAAGATGCCAGTTACTGAATGTCTGATGACCATATTAGTCACACATTTATGAATAAAGTGTATATTTATGACTAATACCAATAAGTGACTAATAGACCATTTTCATATAGTTGAAAAACATGCAAACCTGGGTTGAACGACTTGTATAGTTGAAGGATGACATCCTTTCTTTCTTTTCTGAGAGAGTGACACATGAAACGGGGCCCGAAGTACCACTGGTTCAAATGAACATAAAAAATTAAAAAAAAATGTTAGGCATTAAATTTCCCAACACTTCATAGCTAAACAAGAAAATTCTAGAATAAAATCAAAGAAGACTTACCTAAAAGAATGCAGTCTTGCAGATGATTTATCTTCTTCTTGTTTTTGTTTAATTTTAGCCAGTTTCTCCACCTCTACCATATAGTCTTTCTGAAATTGCATAGCAAAAAACATTATTCACGATAAATTATCAATATAAACTCTTACACAGAACCAAATAAAATATAGGATTAATAATTTTTACTTCCACATAAAGTCGCATAAATCTCTTTTATACCCTTTACAAAGAGGTAAAGGTCCATTTAGACCATTCATATAGATTTTATCTACATTTTGCAGACCCAGTCTCAATTTTTACTCACATTTGCACAAGGATTAACTGTTAGGTGCATAAAATTATATTTTTTCTTATTATATACAAATGTAATATTATACGGGAACCCCAAATCCCGGATTTACTTGTATAACTCTGTCTAACAATCAATCTCCGTTATAAACAGATTGCAGATTCAAATACCAAACCGGAACCTATATCAAATTATTTAAATTAAAGCAAAAGACAAAGATTCAACTGAACATTAACTTCTAAAGGCTAATCAAACTAACATATAAGGAAAATGACCTAGCCTAAATGGAGTAATCACTCAGCATACAGATGTCCATTGCAATCTAGATCCGCTAACCCTAAATAACTGCAGGTGGACAAAAACCCATTGAATGATAAAAACATCAGGCGAAAGGAAACTTGATTAAAACAAATACTGAAGCCAAAATGTCAACACGTGTCGATTCAAATAAGTCGTCTGATGAATGTGTGTGTTAAATGACTAAAAGGTTCTTTGAGATTAACGTGATAGGCCATGAAAAATAACACCGAGCACAATGGCTCATGTACTTGCTAGTACTAACACATAGAGCTTACCAAATCAAGAGATGGGAATTTTTTACTGCTTCAAAACAGTGTCCACTTTTCAGAGAGAACTTAGTACCTAAGTAGGTTCTAAAATAATTCCCAGAATTTGTACTTTGTATTGAAAAACGAAGTTTTCTGGTGCGGTGTGAAGCAACAATCATGTAGAGTGACTACGCTGACCATTTTGTACAATATAAAGGGTATCCATGTAGAGTGACTATTCTGATTTTCTGACCATTTTGTACAATATAAGAAGGGTATTTATTCACGACCAAAGCATAAGATCTCACATGTAAGCATTAACAATTAACAATGAACTAATATAGTAAACACGTGCTTACTTCATGGGCTGTATCCTTCCTTGTCGCTCTTTTGTGTTGCTTAGGCACCTGGTTTTGCATCTTCCTATTTTCCCTGATTCTCGTAGATCTCCTTGGAAGATCATTCGTAGGTACATAATCCTCATCTATTCCTGACTTTACAGAGCATGCAAGATCTGCATCTTGGACTCTTTCATCATTCGTTGTCCTACAAAACGAAATTTCCTTGCTCAGTTTTTTAGGGAAAGAAAACAGAGAAAACTAAAGTGTTTGAAACTCATTGTTTGATCAGGGTTTCTTTTTCATTGTAAGGTGGTTACTGTACACATTCTAGTGAAGCAAGTTCTAAGGAAACTTAATTAGTTAGCATCATGTCCAAGTCTAACACATTTTAGTTTTTAAAGGTGTTGTTACACGTTTTCAAATATAACTGGAAATATCACTTGTCAATACCACCATTTGTTGGTGATCTGTCAAACTCAGAAAAGTTAAACTACAAAAGGAAGGATGGCAATATGACCAAAAAAATGTCAAAGAACGCGATAATAATCTATGTTGTACGGGGACGGATACGGAAACGGGGACGGGGACGGAAACGGGTACTTAGAAACGCCAATATCCTAAAATCCAAGAAACGGGTACGGCCAGAAACGTATGTTTCATACTTGTGTTTAAAATATTTAAACACAATCTAATTGTATCAAAATCTAATTGTATCAGTATAATTCTTTTGAAGCCTAGCACTTAAATATTAAAATAAATATAAAAAAATAATAATAATAAAACAAAANTTATGATACTTCAAATGACCAAATGATTTTGTAATTGCTGCAAATTTAGGTTACGAATTAGTTGGACTAAGAATTAATAAGAATATAAGATACAGATCAATACAGCTTGAAGTAAGAGAAGTCTATACTCCTAAAGAGTGATAAACCGCTAAAACCTTATCCCGGGAAGTCTCAATTCCACACTCCTAAATTTGGAGAATATATGTATTATTATGCTTATATACTTTACAGTTTACACTACACCAACTGTGGGACCACGAAACGTTATTCAATCCATTGGTTGGGGAAATAGTCTAGTATGTAATATATATTATTTAACATAAAACGCCAATACGACATCCCATATTCAAAAAGTACTAGCACGGAACAGCCACCACCTTACACACAGATGTGGGATAATCTCCTAAAGAATAAAAAAAACCCCAAGCAGATTGTTCCATCCCAGCCGCTTTTACAAGAATGTTCATAGTTCACGTTCTACACATTCTAGTAACAAAATAGCCAACGATGCATAGCAATACCAAAAGAGCCACTAATTCTGGCAATAAATTTCATCTAGCCCTCACCTATATGCTATTTACAAACTGCATTCTAAGCTATAGGCTGAATGGATAAAAAGAGAAATTGCTCATCTATTAGCTGATAGCACCAAGAGATCCGCGTAGGCCAAAATACCAAACTAAACTGTCAACTCTTGATGACACGGACAACAGAAGTATCAATTATTCTAATTGTGAATCAGATCCAACAATCCTAAAGATGAATATCTTATGTATTTAGCCATACCATGAGAACAGATAAAAAAGACAAATTGCAAAAGTGGCTCATGTGACTATGACTAAATGAACTGCCTGTTATTTCAGACTAGTAGGCCATTTATCATTGTCTTATAGATGCAGGCGTGTTGACTGGGTACCATCTAAAAATATGAGATGAGTATGTAAATCCTAAAGAAACCTACGCCAGCCTCCCACACATTAAACGACCTTCTATCTTACCATAAAAAATATGACCCTTCTTCTTTAGAGAACATGCATGTTAAAGATAATGAACATGGTAAGCATAAGGTAATAATTTATTAGGAACCAAACAGCTAGAGTGTGTTCAAAACTAAGGGGATGTTTGTTTTGACTTCTTTAGTGGTTTTACGAGCTTATTGGATAAGCCTTATAAGCTTACGCTTAAGAGCTTATATTTAAGTAGCCCCCTTTTTTTAGTTTATTTGACTTATGAAGGTTTATAAACTCCTATTTTCACCTTTTTACTCATAAGCCAATCCGAACACTCAACATGGCTCATAAGCTTATTCGTAGCCATAAACTACTTATTAGACATACTCACGCCCAACAACTAATAGCTTATACAACACCCCCTAAGTGAATCTTACAAAGAACAGATAACTTACGAAATTTCATCAAGATGTTCTTGAGTCAGGTCCACGCACAGCTCGTGTCTGAGATCCTGCATTCAACCAACAATGAGTGATCAATACTCAAAACTGAACAAATTACAAAAAGAAATAACTACGGAATAACCACAGAACAAGACATGGCATTCGCCCAACATAGGACTTTAACAAAGTTTTCTTGCATTACCATTATATAACGAAATATATATTAGCCATGGTCTTGTAAGAATTTGATATTCAAAAGTTTAACATTCTGTCAAGGAAAAAAAAATTAAATGAATAAGCTTTAAAACCTTAGTGAAACCCGTAGTACTTTTAAATAATCAATCAGAAGAAGAAGAAAAAGAGTGTACCTTGAGTTGATGTTCGACAGATGAGCGGAATTGAGAAACAGTAGTGAGTGGACCGACCAAGTCAGAGACGTATAAAGGACCACCACGAGGAATTGAAACAAAAACATCCTCAAAAGCACAAGAATCTTCTTGCTCCATTTCTTTCTTCGAAATCAAAGGATTTCTCCGAAACTCTAGAAGCAAAATGTCGAAACTGTAATTAGTAAGTAAAATAAATACTAACAACGAATCTAAGATAGTTAGGATGAGAATATGATAATGTTTTAAACATGTGTGGACCTTTTGTTACCTAGATAATCCTAAACCGAAGCATTTTAAAAGTTGGGTTAACAAGGTCAAAGGGGTATGTCTGCATCGAAGTAAACAACATTCCAATCATAAACGTATAGATTATAGAAAAACAAAGCTTATTGTGTTTTAATTCAGTGCGATAATTTAAATAAACTGATTCTGAAATTACTATAACTGAGAAGCCTTTCCTTAACCTAAAGATAAAACATTGTAAACGATAGGGTTCATTACAACTTGGGAGTTCTTTTTACAGCATTAGATGTCTATATATTCTTAAGTAAAATTAAAATACGCTGATGAGCATAAAATAGAGGGGGTATCCTGGATAAAGATACGAAATCACCTACCTACTTGTGGATATATACAAGGGCAGATTGCGGCATAAAAAATAAAAGAGAGCAATAGGATATCGAAATTGGGATTGGAAGAGTGAGTAGTACCTGAGCAGTTAGGTTTGAGACGAGTTGTAGGAATCTTGGTCTGATTGGTTTGGTTTGGTTTGGTTTGAGAGAATTATCGAATGATGATGATGATGATGTGTGAAAGGGTTTTTGATATTGGAAAACAAGTAAGGGGTTTAAAGGGTCAGTTTGGTTTAAGCGTTTTGGGGAAAAGGGAATGGGGTTCAGTGGCATATTAATTGTTTGTTTAATAGTGTTGATTTAAAACTAGGGTAAAAAAATAGAGAGAATTTTTTAAAGAGATGTGATACATGGACCTAATAAATAGGTCTAACCGCGGACCTACCGCATTAATAATTTGTACATTTAAATGTACAAGTTATTAATGCGGTAGGTCCACGGTTAGGCCTATTTATTAGGCCCATCTATCATTTTTGTTCTTTAAATATCCCAAAAGTACACACCTACTCACCCGATGTGACCCAAAATAATCCACTTTCTTCATATACCCCAAGGGCGACTATATCCCAAAAAATCTTGGGCAACTGTCCCAGAAATGTGACATGTGTCACCTTTGGTGTCCCCACTATGTACTTGCATAGTACAACTTTACCCACTAAATTCTTGGGCAACTGGGACCTACTTTCTTTGGAGAGTTTGCTATTTTGTCTTTTAGCAAAAAAGTATGGTCTTTTTATATTAATTTATAGTATATATTTTTTGGGCAACTTGGTCCCACTAATGTCCATTCTTGAGCGACTGGTTAGGTATGGGGTACAATTTTTNGGAGGTGTTTGTTTTGACTTCTTTAGTGGTTTTACGAGCTTATTGGATAAGCCTTATAAGCTTAGGCTTAAGAGCTTATATTTAAGAGGGGGGTGGGTTGGGAGAAGCCCCCTTTTTTTAGTTTATTGGACTTATGAAGGTTTATAAGCTCCTGTTTTCACCTTTTTACTCATAAGCCAATCCAAACACTCAACATGGCTCATAAGCTTATTCGTCATAAGCCATAAACTACTTATTAGACATAAGCTCAATCCCAACAACTAATAGCTTATACAACACCCCCTAAGTGAATCTTACAAAGAATATATAACTTACAAAATTTCATCAAGATGTTCTTGAGTCAGGTCCACGCACAGCTCGTGTCTGAGATCCTGCATTCAACCAACAATGAGTGATCAATACTCAAAACTGAACAAATTACAAAAAGAAATAACTACGGAATAAACACAGAACAAGACATGGCATTCGCCCAATTCGCCCAACATAGGAGTTTAACAAAGTTTTCTTGCATTACCATTATATAACGAAATATATATTAGCCACGGTCTTGTAAGAGTTTGATATTCAAAAGTTTACTCATTGTTGAGAATACATAGTTTACACATTCTGTCAAGAAAAAAAAAAATTAAATGAATAAGCTTTAAAAACTTAGTGAAACCCGTAGTACTTTTAAATAATCAATCAGAAGAAGAAGAAAAAGAGTGTACCTTGAGTTGATGTTCCACAGATGAGCGGAATTGAGAAACAGTAGTGAGTGGACCGACCAAGTCCGAGACGTATAAAGGACCGCCACGAGGAATGGAAACAAAAACATCCTCAAAAGCACAGGAATCTTCTTGCTCCATTTCTTTGGTCCAAACCAAAGGATTTCTCCCAAACTTCTAGAAGCACAATGTTGAAACTGGGGTCATTCGTAAGTAAAAAAAAGAGATAGTAACAACTAAAAAACAGTGAATGTAATTCGTATTTTCAAAGCAGTGATGGATGGCTAGGATTCCTAAACATGTATGAGCCTTTTGTTAATCCTAAACCGTAGAGCCTTAAATCAATTAACAGAGGGGGTTTAATTGGTTTGTTGGGGTCCATCAGATGTTTGATAACAATTAATAATAAAAATAGAAGATACAACAAGAATAATAATAATAATAATAGGATATCGAAATTCAAAGGGAAAGAGTACCTGAGCAGTTAGACAAGTTGTCGGAATCTTGGTCTGGTTGGTTTGGTTTGGGAGAATTATCGAATGATGATGATGATGATGATGATGTGTGAAAGGGTTTTGATATTGGAAAACGAGTAAAGGGGTTTAAGGGTCAGTTTGGTTTAAAAGCGTTTTGGGGAAAAGGGGATGGGCTTCGGTGGCATATTAATTGTGTGTGTTGATTTAAAAGTATTTTTTTTTTTTTTTTTTTTTTTTTTTTTTTTTTTTTTTTTTTTTTTTTTTTTTTTTTTTTTAAGTAATCAAAAATATTGGGGTTTCATCCTCTTGGGCTGGTTTCTCTTACTTTTATTTGTTGTAGTTATGATCATGTTTAAATACTAGGATTTTGCCGTGGTAAGCATGGCCCTGAAGCATTAATAATCAAAACTTAGAGATGGACAGTCGATTACTTATAAAATGACTGGAAAACCAAAAGCTTTTTTACCCAGCGACATGTAAGTAACTCATCAACCTAGACATAGTAGGTTCAAGTCTCGTATGAGACACGTGAGATAACTAGTGTAGATTGTAAAAATCCGCCGTTAAAAAAATACAAAAATAATTATACAATGAAAGTTTCACGTCAAAGGTCTTACACTTTAACAATAACGCATGTTGGTGTCGCATGTTCCCCAGTCGTAATGTTTGTAGGTTCACTTTTAGTATAAAATAAGATAAAGGAAATGTATCACTTTCGCATACAAGACAAATTGTGATACTTTGTTCACTTAAATGAGCATTGCATATTATCTCAATATGTTTGCATCTTACGGAGGGTGTGTTTGGTTGGTGGGGCTGGGATGGGGTTAAGGGATGAAAGTAAAGTTACATGTTTGGTTGAAGGTGGTGAAGCCAAATCTTTGAACTAACTCTTTGAAAATTGGGTATATGATAATCTATGCTATATGTTCGGGTTTTAGAAAAGTAATGTCACATCACATATTTTTGTGGGCCTTATAGTTATCTCAATCACACAATACAATTTACATAACTTTTTAATTTTTAATAACAAACCTGACTTTTATATTTTTTATCTCTTTAAATGAAAAATAATATTTAAATTTATCATATCCAATTTTTATTTAACCCCAAACTCTAATCCAAATCCTAAACCAAAACCACCCACAAACCAAGCGCTCTCTGAGTTTGAAAACCATAAAAATATACAATATAGTTCATACGGTTTTGGTTGTTTAAACACCGATCCTTGCGGGTTAATGTTAAAATTTGATTAAACCATATGTTGTGTGTGGGAGGCTTGTAAATTAAAGGAGTTTAAGCTTTTAATAAGTTAACTTAGATAAATAATTTTATTTGTAACACAAGCTTACGAAAACTTTAATAAACCACAAACTAATTGTGTTGACACCCACCATCTTTAGGATTAAAAAACGTTATTTTCTGGGCCTTACAGTGGGCTTATGTTGATCTGTTGGTACTCAGTTCAGTTAGCCCGTCGTCTTTTTATCTTCTTTTTGTGTTAGTAACTAGCAAACCCTAAGCCCAGAAATATGTATTTAGTATACCAAAAATTTTGTCCTAAAAATTACAGCACCACACATGCGGCAAAAAAATTTTGTCCTAAAAAGTCCCGCCGCAACGCGGCGGGCACTATATCCCTTGTTATATACATAGATGTTTAAGAACTTTACAGATATTATAATAAAATTGAACTAAATAACACCCTACTTGGTAGAGGGAGACTCGGGAATGTTAAAATCCATCGTGATTATAGATATGGGCCACAAAGATTGAGGGCTTGTTTTACTAAGCTTATGAATCATAAGCCCATTTAGGCTTATATTAGCCCTAATTTTCTGGCTTATTTTGAGATTTGTGTGCTTATATAAGTTTATTACACATAATAAACTTATATAAGCTCACAAATCTCACATAATAAACTTATATAAGCTCACAAATCTCAAAATAAGCCAGAAAATTGGGGCTTATAAAATATATGCCAATTTCGACTTATATTTCATAAGCCCTATTTTTTCTGCTTATTTGAGACTTTTGGGCTTATATAAGTTTATCATTCATGATAAACTTATATAAGGCAACAAGTTTCAAAATAAACTATAAGCTTAGCCAAAAAGAACCTTCAACCAAAAAGATCACTGCCGCTTGTCGGACCAAATCGTTTCATACCACAAAACCACTTTAATATTAGACTCTCGCATTTTAAAGGGATCATACCGAACTTTACACCTTTAGCGGGATACTAGTATTAATTAGCCCATATATATATATTGTTCATCCACCCTTAAACCCAAAAAGCTCTTTATCAATCACCACTTAATTGACACTCCATCATGAATTCTGACCATGACGATCACGAATTCCACAATACAATTGATATTTCTTCTTCAGACGACGACGATCACGATGAGAAAATCTACTACGATGACGATGATTGCAACGCGGATGACGTCGATTCAGATGATCAGTACAATGTACTAATGGATAGTGATAATAATTCCATCACTGAAAAAAGCTACGTCATAATAAAACAAGATGAATTGGACAAACGTCAACAAGAAGAAATTAAAAAGGCAACTTCTGTTTTATCGATATCGAATGATGATGCTTGCATGCTTTTGTTGAAGTATAATTGGAGTGCCACTAATGTTAACGAGGCTTGGTTTGACAACGAAGTTAAAGTTAGGGAATTGATTGGTTTGTTAGACGTTGATCATGATGTTAAGTTTCCTAAAAATGATGAAAATGAAGTTGATTGCGGTATTTGTTTCGATTCGGTTATGGTTAAGGATACTGCGAATTGTGGCTGTGGTCATGTTTTTTGTAAGGTGTGTTGGGAAGGTTATGTTTGTACTGCTATTAATGATGGGCCTGGATGTTTGACGATAAAGTGTCCTGAACCGTCTTGTGGTGCTGCAGTTGGTCCTGATATGGTTAATGTTTTAGCTGAGGGTGAGGAGAGGAAAAAGTATGAGAAGTTTTGGCTTAGGTCGTATGTTGAGAGTAATAAGAAGATTAAGTGGTGTCCTGGTCCAGGGTGTGATTATGCTGTTGAATTTGATGATGATAGTTATGACGCTGAGAATTATGATGTTACTTGTGATTGTGAGTATGTATTTTGTTGGAAGTGTATGCAGGACGACGCTCATAGTCCTTTAGATTGTGAAACTGTTGGTAAGTGGGTTTTGAAGAATACAGATGAGTCTGAGAATACTAACTGGATTCTTGTGTACACGAAGCCTTGTCCAAAGTGCAATCGAGCGATTGAAAAGAATCATGGTTGTATGATGATGACTTGTCGTCCACCTTGTAGGCATCGGTTTTGTTGGTTGTGTCTTGAACCTACTCACTATGGTAGATCATGCAACAGTTATAAGAAAAAAATTGAACACGAACGCAAGTCAGCTAATGAAGCAATTAAGATGTACACACATTATTATGAACGTTGGGCTGCAAACGAAAAGTCAAGGAAACAAGCCCTTTTGGATCTTAACAAGATTAAAAGTGCTCATCTCAAGACGCTCAGTCTGAAATGACCGTCCCTATCAGAAGAACGGTTGCAGTTTATTATTTGATGCATTGGTTACAAATACGTTGAATGCAGGCGAGTGCTTAAGTGGCATATGCGTATGGATACCTACAATTATCCTAAACAAGAAGAGAGGCCAAGGAATTGTTTTTTGAGTATGTGGGCAGGGTCGAGCAGAGGCTAGATAGAGCAACTTCATTATTTCTGCTGAAAGGAATTACAACTTATATTTAGAGTAAGGGCCATGACAACAGTCGGCCATGAAGAAGTTTAGTTTTCAGGATGAAGTTAGTCAATTTGAACTAAAGTTATCGTTTTATTTTGAGAGTTGTGAGGGCACTAGAGAAATGGTTATCAGACAGGTTGATCGATGAGTTTGGTTGGCAAGACAACTCAGCTCGGTGCAAGGGACGCGCTGGTTCTAGTACCAAGGTTAAAAGGAAAAAAGAGGTTTGTTCACATTGATGACCTTTCGACACAGCAGATTGGTTAGAAGTTAAAGGGTCGGAGGCTTTTGATGAGGAATGAGGACACATGAATTATTGATTGAATGATGCACAAAATAGGCAAATGGGTGGCTAATGAGGTAGCCATCTTTTGTTTGGGGTTTATCTTTTTTATAGAAGTTTATTTCTTTCCATTATAGAATTTAACGTTTTGAACCGACCAATGAGGTGTTCATGTCTAATTCCTTCTGATAACGCCTGCTTAGCATCTTCTGATTCATCTACACACGTTTTGATGCGGGTTTCACTATTTTAAAAGTTGTTTTTGCCCATAACTTTATTCTAGTATGTTAGTTGATTATAGATTGATGTGGATTTGCAAGTCTTTTTTGCTGAACTCTAAGTGCTATTGTTTTATCATTGACTGTAGTTGTTATTTTATCTTTGAAGTTTTGTGATAATCTACTGAATTATCATATTTCGTGGTCAATGTACATACTTTGAATGCATAACCCAGAGGCTAAAGTTTGTTTCTTTTTTTTGGTTTCCATGTTTGGCTATTAACGAGTGGTCACCACGCGTTGGCGCAGGTATGTGAATACAAAAGAATCGGCAGGCTTATGTAGCAGAATACTATTCAGCTGCAGCTTCTAACTCTTACCAGTTTATGCACTCATTTTAAGACATATTTAGATTAAAATGTAAATCAGATACAAACAGCATTTGGTTTGGCAGATAAAATGTCAATCAATACCCAGTTTTATATCTAACAACATCCTACCCAAACCGAACTCACAAACATTATATTCACAGTATGAAGGTTACTGTGATTTTTTCATCTTGCTCTTCCCCAACTGATTAATCCTGCTACAAATATTTCCATAACTTTTCAGATTCTAGCTTTGCAAGAATGCGGCATCTTCAGTTCTTTCGTCACCATAAATAGAATCGTAACTCATGTTAAGCAACAAACCCTACCCCCCCACCCACACACCACACACACACACACAAAATAAAAATAAAAATAAAAATAAAAATAAAAAAATCAAGGAAACACTAATGAGTTCCATAATTCCACTCCAACATTCCCTAAATCATTAGCTCACTTGCAGCCTTTCTAAGGCCTAAAATCATTCCTGTCAACAACTTTCACTACAGCAGTGCACATCTCAAAATTCAAAAATACAATAACTACAACAACTTTACCCCTCTTCTAATAATAAGTCCTACAATCTTAACCATTACCACTCTAACTTTCATAACAACAACGCACAACAGCAACATGAACAACGAACATATCACAAAAGGAACAGAACTCGTGTTATTCTCCTGTTGGTGAGTAATCAATATCCATACTGCGGAATTGGTGAGTAATCAATATCTAAAAGATTTACCCCATGTTAGGCATTGAATATCTATAGTGTTACTTCATGAACTTTTGTTCGTATGCTAAAGTCAGTGCAAAAGCAAGGGTCTTATACTTCAACCGGTTCCACGTCATATCAGTTCAGCACTCCTAGCAAAGTTGCAGTTCTTTACATCATATTAAAATCTAATTCCTTTTGATAACTGTAACGAGCTTAAATGTTTAAAACAGTAAAGATAGAGTTTTGATCACTATCAGGCATTCCAAGTAGAGAAGAGGAACACGAAATTGTAGAATCAATGGTGATTTGTTATTTGATAGATGAAGTGGAGTGATTACACAGAGAGAGAGAAAATTACAATCTTGAATGAATCAGAAATGAGAGAGGTAGCACGTATTTATACAATGAAAAAGGGAGGGAAAGTTAGTTATGAAGTATTTGGCGGGCGTTGACCATCCTTGACTTTGGGGCATGTGTAGCTCACGTGTTCATTTAAAATGAACTCATAACAATCCGTCCCCCTTAAAAGATTCTTGACCTCAAGAATCGGGTTTAAACCAAATGTTACACTTCTGTCAACAACTCGATTCCTCATTGGCTTCAGTAAGCTTGGCACTAAACCTTCTAACTCAACTTGCGTTTCCAGTGGCTTCTGTAACTTTGCTGCCAGACCTTCTTTCTCAGCTGATTTTGGTAGTATGCCACGGTAGGGGAACAGATACTGTGAGGAAGCAAGAGTCTGCAAGTGTCTATCATATTCTTCTTTGCTAATACAATTATCATCACATATCACCTTTGCAGACGTAACACATCCAAACGCACCAAAAACTTCTCTGAGGTCATTTTCGTTGACAAAAGTAGCAAGATTTCTCACCAACAGATTTGAGAAACTGGTGTTTGTTTTTGATGAACACGTTTTAAGACTGCATCCCTTTCCGATTTCTTCATAGCCGTTCCAATAAACCATTTCTTAGAACCAATTTCTGCATCATTAAGTGTCTCTTTGGCCTTCTTAGCTTCCTTATGTGACTCAAAATTAACGAATCCAAACCCTCTTGATTTCCCTTCAGCATCATCTACAATCACAGCACTCATGTCCTTTGCATATTCTGAGGAATTTTCCAAAGTTTCCATAGATATCTCCAAGTGTTGCAGCTTCTCTAAAGAGTCACACAATACTAATTCATCTTCGATACTCTTGTCAATAACTCCTTTGATCCTCAGAACTGCATCAATCACATTAGTACTATTTTCAACTTTCAGATCGGTAGTGATTGGACCCCTTGCAACATTATCTTTTTCTGAATCAGTTTTGANCAGTTCAGCACTCCTAGCAAAGTTGCAGTTCTTTACATCATATTAAAATCTAATTCCTTTTGATAACTGTAACGAGCTTAAATGTTTAAAACAGTAAAGATAGAGTTTTGATCACTATCAGGCATTCCAAGTAGAGAAGAGGAACACGAAATTGTAGAATCAATGGTGATTTGTTATTTGATAGATGAAGTGGAGTGATTACACAGAGAGAGAGAAAATTACAATCTTGAATGAATCAGAAATGAGAGAGGTAGCACGTATTTATACAATGAAAAAGGGAGGGAAAGTTAGTTATGAAGTATTTGGCGGGCGTTGACCATCCTTGACTTTGGGGCATGTGTAGCTCACGTGTTCATTTAAAATGAACTCATAACAATCCGTCCCCCTTAAAAGATTCTTGACCTCAAGAATCGGGTTTAAACCAAATGTTACACTTCTGTCAACAACTCGATTCCTCATTGGCTTCAGTAAGCTTGGCACTAAACCTTCTAACTCAACTTGCGTTTCCAGTGGCTTCTGTAACTTTGCTGCCAGACCTTCTTTCTCAGCTGATTTTGGTAGTATGCCACGGTAGGGGAACAGATACTGTGAGGAAGCAAGAGTCTGCAAGTGTCTATCATATTCTTCTTTGCTAATACAATTATCATCACATATCACCTTTGCAGACGTAACACATCCAAACGCACCAAAAACTTCTCTGAGGTCATTTTCGTTGACAAAAGTAGCAAGATTTCTCACCAACAGATTTGAGAAACTGGTGTTTGTTTTTGATGAACACGTTTTAAGACTGCATCCCTTTCCGATTTCTTCATAGCCGTTCCAATAAACCATTTCTTAGAACCAATTTCTGCATCATTAAGTGTCTCTTTGGCCTTCTTAGCTTCCTTATGTGACTCAAAATTAACGAATCCAAACCCTCTTGATTTCCCTTCAGCATCATCTACAATCACAGCACTCATGTCCTTTGCATATTCTGAGGAATTTTCCAAAGTTTCCATAGATATCTCCAAGTGTTGCAGCTTCTCTAAAGAGTCACACAATACTAATTCATCTTCGATACTCTTGTCAATAACTCCTTTGATCCTCAGAACTGCATCAATCACATTAGTACTATTTTCAACTTTCAGATCGGTAGTGATTGGACCCCTTGCAACATTATCTTTTTCTGAATCAGTTTTGATCTTTGTCACTTTAATTCTTACTACCAATGATCGTTGTGGTTTGTTCGTTGGCCTATCTTTCTTCCTCTCTTCTTGATGTACAACACTTGTATCTTTATTAGCTTGGTGCAAGGGGACGCAACTAGTTCTAGTAACAAGGTAAGATGACAAAAGAGGTCTCTTCACATTGGTGAACCTTTGAACAGATTGGTTAGAAGTGTAAGGAGTCCGAGGCTGACGAGGATGAGGCACACCATGAATTGAATGATGCACAAAAACAGGCCACTAGGATGGCTAATGAGTTATGAGAGAGGCAGCCATCTTTGTTTGGGGTGTTCTTTTTGTTTATTTCTTTCCATTATTGGAATTTAAGTTTTTGACTCTTTAATAATATCAACTATTGTATGGTGTCTTATTATTACAAGTATTGTTTTTCACTTTTAACTAGTTTTAATACCTTTGCACGCATGGGGTTTGCACAAGTCATGTAATTTTTCTAAATGATTTGTTAAGACGCTCAGTCTCATTGGTTGAGGAGGAGGATATTGATGATCATAAAGGTAAGGTTTTTTTTGAAGCTACAATGATGATGTTGCCGCAAAAGGCACTGGCTGTAAGGTTGTAATAGGAACCATCCATCGTCTTCTAAACGTGAAGGTGGAAAAGTGGTGAACTCAAGGCGTAAACTTTCATGGTATTGCTTTCTCTTTAGTAATATTTCGATGCTACTGAAGGAGGCAATGTTGTTTTATGATTTACGTGGTTGTATGGTTACAGGATGGAGGCTGAATCCTTGCGTTGTTTAACAAAGTATTGTCCATTCGTGCCTTCTCCGAGGTCAAGATTTCAATTTACTTTTTTCATATTGGTAAGTTGTCAATGTATATCAGGTTGCTCAAGAATAGAGACGCGTTAGGATCAAGGTGTGCTTGAATAATACTCATAAAAATGATTATCTTGGTTTAAAAGTAAGTAGATACGCATAAAGAGTTTGTTTTAGCCAAACACTCAAAACCACTTATAAATAAGCAGATAGTTTGAAAAAATAAGCAATCTCAATTTCCTTCAGTGGGTGGGTTCAGTGAACGTCTCCATCTTCATTGACGGTGCCACCTATGTTAAAATATATTCCACTTTTCATTCTTTATTATTCCATCTTTCATTATAAACTACTTTTATTATTGATAACTATGATGTATAATTCAACTCCAAATTTTTAAATCCACAGATTTAAACCCATTACTAAACAAACCATTTATGATGATCAGTGTATATGCATTGTTAAAGCTGTTTAATTTCATGTAGCTTAATCTGCTGTTTAAATTTATTCATTTAGAAATGGTGTATATTAACTGACTCATTAATCAAATGAATAACGATGCAGGAATTGAGTCAGAACAGATCAGGATTTGAACCCACTTCTAATCACTTGCAGTACCTTGAGGTATGTTAAATAATGATTCGTGAATGCTTTTGTGGATAGACCAAATCCTTTTTAACATAATACTCTTAAATAACTTGAATAAAATTTGGTGATTAATATAAGCTTTTTGTGTTGTTTGGGATTAGCATAAGGATTTGGATGAGAAGTTTGTGGGACGCGTTACATGGAATACGCAAAAATATGTTGGAA
>LBNU01015085.1:0-20243 GCA_014162995.1 Artemisia annua | reverse complement strand
TATATATATATATGTATATTGCTTGTCTACTAAATATTTTTTGCAAGAATTCCATATCTCGATTCCTTTTATGACCTCAAAACGAGGGGGAGTATACGTCAAGGGGAAGCTCCAAGCTAATCGGGATAACCCTTTTGATGCTAACAAAAAGGGGGAGAATTGATATAAACTCACAAAATACTTGTATATATATACTAATTTTCGTTTTAATGAGTTTAGATTTTGTAATCATCAAAAAGGGGGAGATTGTTGACATAAATAATGCATAAAAACATTATTTATATTTTTTGATATTTCTACGTTTTGACGATCACAAAATGTAAAAACATTAAACGTAAAATTACTACGTAAACAAGTATTAAGTTAGTTTATATCATTTTATCCAACCTAATCACTTAAGGTATGAATAAACAAGTGCTTAATAAATTTCATGATTAAAGGGGTATTTAATTAATTATTACAAAGTTTATTAAATAATATAAACATATTATATATTTTTGAAAAACACTTTTGGTAATTAAGGAAAATGTTTAAATCATACTAAATATATGAATTCAAATTTTTAACCAAAACCAGTTAGTTTTTCACCAAATAAACTTTCCCCAGAAAAGGACAAAGTTTCTGGCCGTTACAGGTGGGCGGCCCCCTTAATTTTAAGGGGGCTGGCCACGAATTAAGGGGGCCGGCACGCTCCCTGTGTCAGAAATTTTTGCCTATAAATACCACCTCAAACCTGGTATTTTTCCTCACCTTTTGCACTAAAATTTTCAGATCCAATCCTCTCTAAACATCTTTCAAAACCCTTTGATCATAAAATTATTTATCCTTGTTTCAAGTGATTCAATCCCTCCTCATCCATCCTCATCCAAAGTGCGAAAGAAGAATACTCCTTCAACATCAAGTTTAAGAAGTATTGTAAATTAGTAGTGTAGATTGTGTATATCATTTGTGAAGTTGTGTTGTGCTTGTAATAAGTGTAGTTTTAGGTAGGGGGCCGGCCACCCATACAGTAAAATTTACTGTTTTCTTTTGCATCTTGTGACTCCTTTTGCTAGTCTCAGCTACCATTTCCCTTTAAAACTAAACTGATTTTGGAATCTAACCACCTATTTTTAAATTAATTCCATTTCTAAACATGTTTTCATCCTATATTATGCCCATGCATGTTTAATTCACACTCCATCATCCTCAACCTTCATCAAACTTCATCAATCCACCATGTCATCACCAAGAACAACCAACTCCAACTATGCCAAGAAACAAAAACTTGTCATTATTCCACCAAAACAACTCTTCATTGATCTCACAAATGAAGACAGCACCCTCCATCACCACCACCTCAATGCAAATCTCCTAGTGCACCAAATGCTCCTTCCAAAACACCATCAACAAATGGAACCTCTACCTCTTCCATACCATCAACTTCATCAAGCAATGACTACATAAACAACCATCTATCACCTCCACCAAGAGTTCCACCACCACAACCCACCATCGAAAACACATCTCTTGACATCTCTCTCTCATTATCACCCTTAACACCTCTTGATGCACACTTATCATCTTCACCAATTAATCCACCATCCTTCAACCCCATCCCATGGAGCTTACTTGAAGCCCATGGTGATACTTGCCTTTGTTGCATCCACAACCGAACCATTGTCTTTGGACTAAGAGATGAGATCCACTACATGTTTTCACACATTGAAAACATGTTGCATCAACTACCCAACACAACTACACCTCCACCACCACCAATAACAAACACACCTCCACCACCACCATCAACAAACACACCTCCAGCATCACCATCTCCATGCTCACCATCATTTCCACCAAATTAAACATGCTCCATGTTTTGGAAATAAAATTGTTTCAACCATTTTGGGTGGCAAGCTCTAGGAAGACATTCATATTAGAGCTTTGGTTATTTTTTTTTATGTATGCTTGTAAGCCTTAAGGGCATTAGTTTACATTTTTGTGCTTCTTGATGTTGTATTTTTGTACTTCTTTGCTATTATCAATGGTCATGTCTAGTTTCTATTATTCCTCTTGCATGCCATATATATATATATATATATATATATATATATATATATATATATATATATATATATATATATATATATATATATATATTTATATATATATATATATATATATATTTATATATATATATATATATATATATTTATATATATATATATATATATATATTTATATATATATATATATATATATATTTATATATATATATATATATATATATTTATATATATATATATATATATATATTTATATATATATATATATATATATATTTATATATATATATATATATATATATTTATATATATATATATATATATATATTTATATATATATATATATATATATATTTATATATATATATATATATATATATTTATATATATATATATATATATATATTTATATATATATATATATATATATATTTATATATATATATATATATATATATTTATATATATATATATATATATATATTTATATATATATATATATATATATATTTATATATATATATATATNTCCGCCACAAGGGAGTTTGTTGACATAGTGAAGAAAACTCTCGAGTAGGTGACTCGGGGAGTGGAGTAGGAACAAGGAAGGTGACCTTGTAGCCGAACCACTATAAATCCTTGTATTGTGGTTTGATCTTTCTAACTCTATTCTTTCATTCCTTATTTACTTATACTATATTTTTTTAGTTAGTTAGTAACTCTATAATTGTTTATATAGTGCAAGTATTGAATTCACATAAACTAGAATCGAAGTTTTTAAAACAAACTTGTTTTTATAAATTATTAAAACGGACGTAAAACTATTCAACCCCCCCCCCTTTCTAGTTTTCCACAATAGCGATGAAGATGAGAAAGAAACCACAAAGGAAGAAAAGTGTCTTATTGCCAAGACATCAAGTGAGGTACATTCCGAAACTGAATACTTTAGTGACGAAAATTTATCATTAGACGAAAAAGACCTAGATAGTGAATATAATAAGTTATGCAAATTACGTCAAAAGGTTATAGCTAAAAATAAGTCACTAAAACATATTAATAATCTATTAGAAAATGAAGTACTCGAATTAAAAATTAAACTACAACATTTGGAAAAAGGAAAAGAAGTTTTTATAAAATGTAAAACATGCTTAGAGGTTAAAAATGAAAACGAAAAACTTAAAGATGAAATTATCAAACTTGACAAGTTTAAAAATAGTAGTAACCCACTTAAGAAAATAATAAGTGTTCAAGAAACTTCGGGAGATAAAACCGGTCTAGGATTAACCTCAACTAATGTTTCAACTAGTGAAAATAAAAGTATAAAGTTTGAATGTGAATCTAGTAAACAAAAATCATTAGAATCAAAACCTAAGTATATACTTACAAAAGATAGAAAAATACCCATTGCGAATGATGAAAAAGTAAAAACTTCTTATAAAGCATCCTTAAAGATCGAAGTAGGATCCTCTAAACCTAAATTAAGATCTAAAACTCCACCACCAAGAAAACCAAATAATCCTCATACTCGATCTAAAACACCTCAACCTAGAAGAAACCAAAATAGACAAAACTACAATAACAATAGTCATCAAATGTGGGATTATCAACCAAGTTACAGCCCTTGGGGAATATTACCACCATACATGCATCCTAGCCAGATGTTAAATATGTTTGGACCAAAAAACTTTGGACCAATGAGAAAATGGGGACCAAGTGGCTAAGTTGTCATTCTTCGAAGAAGTTGGAATCTCATCTTCAAATGACTTCTATAAGTCAACATAGTCACTTGAAGTGCTTGAAGAAAATCCATTGAAGAATAAAAGGTACGCGTTTCTTTTAAGTTCATCGCTATAATTTGCATGCTTTGATTAATGATTAGTTAGATTAATGTTTAGCTATACATATATATTGTTTGTAACTCTTATACATATATACGTACATAATAGCTTATATACTTATAACCTAGAAACATCATTAGTTGACTTTCCTAGGAATAAAATGAAATTGTTCATTGTCGAACAAAATAGAAAATGGAAATCTTCTATATCCACTATTAGCAAACTCATGGTGATGAAGTGAAATGAGTTAAGCGGATTAATCGTTAATATAGAAGTAGGATTAGATCCCTCGTGTGAGAAAACTATGGATGAAACAAGCTCTCGTAGACTATGGTATTAAGTTAGATAAGTGTGCAACAACAAAGGAGCTATAGATGTTAGGATATACCCCATTCAACACTCTCACATCAAACATGTAGAATTACGTCATCACTCACTTATGATCATAGGTTATGTAGTAAAGGATAGCATGTGACAATAGGCTTAACCAATCCTCTTGAGCATGAGATCTTTAATAAACATCTTTTAAAATCTATGATTAATGATATTTGTTGTCAAAAATCTAATATCTCTAAAAATATGCAAAAACCTCACATTTTGGAAAATAGTTTTTCAAATGACTATCCCACCTTTCAATAACATGTTTTCATTATCAATATCCATAATTTTGTTTTGATCAAAACCAAAGATTGGGAAAATTGTCTTTACCTTTCATTAACACACTTTGAAGTAAAAACCAATCTATTTTATTCAAATCTACGCTCAAACCTATTTCCAAACATATGAAAACTAATTTTCTTGCATTGTTGAATAATGCTAAAAACATTTCTTTAATCATGCATGGTGATCTCATACTTGTCATCTATATTTATGTAAATGACATTTATAAGTGAACTAAATCAAATCAAGAGGACCATGGTTTGTCTATTTAGATTTTGTTTGTAACAAGTCTAGAAGTCCATGCTATCTTAAGTTCCCATTTATTGCACATAGACACACATTAGGATCCATCAAATAGTTCATTAATCCTACCACCTACATATAATTAAGAATATACTTGGTGTAGTTTATTGGTTCCTAGTCCATATATATATTGCTTGCTTGATGAGTATGTTTGCATGCTAGTTGAAATTACTTGATTGCTTAATCTCTTTAATTGACATGTTTTGCATAAATATCTTACATGCATAATTGCCGCAAAGAGTTGGACTTGCTTGAAACTAAACCTAAAAACACAACCCTCACTACCATTTTCTGCCAAAAACTCATTTCTGGTAATCTGAGAACCATCAGATGGTCGACCCCCTTAATTCATGAGGCGACCCCCTTAATATTTAAGGGGACCGGCCCCTAACTAAGGGGACCGGCCATCTGTTGGTCGAAGGTGCTGTTTCCTTTTCTACTTTTTGGCCCATTTCATCCTACACTTCACAAAATTCACAAACACATTTTATTCCAATCTATCCAACAAATTTTATCCATCCTTAATCCCACCAATCCTACACTATAAACACACCCATTCCTCATAATCTCCACTTATCTCATCATGTCCTTTCCCGTCAAACCAAAACCAAAAACCTCAAGGTTAGCTTAGATGACCGAGAAACCCGTTTGGAGAAGAAAGCCTAACATCCAAAAAAAAAAGCCCAACAAACCAAATGATGTTGTTAAACATCCAACACCAAATTCCTCCTATGTATCCAACTATACACTCAACCCTCAAGCTCACTCAAATAAACCCTTCATCAATCCTCATAATGGTCAAGCATCCACCTATGCTCCCAACTACGTACCTACATCTCATCCATTTCCTCAAAACAATCCTTTTGTTGAAAAATCTCAACCTCCAAACAACAATCAACATTACATTCCTAGNAGGTGCTGTTTCCTTTTCTACTTTTTGGCCCATTTCATCCTACACTTCACAAAATTCACAAACACATTTTATTCCAATCTATCCAACAAATTTTATCCATCCTTAATCCCACCAATCCTACACTATAAACACACCCATTCCTCATAATCTCCACTTATCTCATCATGTCCTTTCCCGTCAAACCAAAACCAAAAACCTCAAGGTTAGCTTAGATGACCGAGAAACCCGTTTGGAGAAGAAAGCCTAACATCCAAAAAAAAAGCCCAACAAACCAAATGATGTTGTTAAACATCCAACACCAAATTCCTCCTATGTATCCAACTATACACTCAACCCTCAAGCTCACTCAAATGAACCCTTCATCAATCCCCATAATGGTCAAGCATCCACCTATGCTCCCAACTACGTACCTACATCTCATCCATTTCCTCAAAACAATCCTTTTGTTGAAAAATCTCAACCTCCAAACAACAATCAACATTACATTCCTAGCACCTCACTCTCTTTCCCACCAACATTACATGTCAACAACAACAAAATTCCTCCATCATCATCCTCCTTGGAAACCTTGAAGTCTTGTGAAGAACTTGACCAACTCCATGATCTTCGTGATCTTAATACTATGCACCTTGCACAACGCAATTTGCATCACCCACCTTCCTCTTCATACTCGAATTGCTTACCTCACATCTTGTTTCACCTACCAATGCAACATCCATAAATATTCCATTGAACCTTTATACAAACCTTACCACATTGGCCAAACATCCACCTTAATCCCAAACTACACAAACTAACTTCAATGAAACCTACCACAATCCCTATCAATTTGGTCAATCATCCAACTACACTTCCAACAAATTTACTTCCAACTACACACCCAAACACCATCCATTTGAACCAAAACACCCTCCACTCATGAAACACCCTCTTCTACCATACCCTCATCATCATCCATCAATTATTACCCATAATCAAAAATGTCTCCACCACCAAAAGAATTACCATAACTTCCTACCAACTCACATGCTACTCCTATGTTGCATATCCAAACATCCATCCCAAATAACAACCACACTCCACCATCATCACCTTCCTCCGAACATTTGAAGTTCTTTGAAGAACTCAAGGAAGCCCATGAGCTTAGTGCTCTTCTTGGCCTATAGATTGCACAAAGCAACTTGGATCAACCTCCTTCATCACCCCACAACTCAAATCGAGTTGAAAACCATATCCACAATNCACATGCTACTCCTATGTTGCATATCCAAACATCCATCCCAAATAACAACCACACTCCACCATCATCACCTTCCTCCGAACATTTGAAGTTCTTTGAAGAACTCAAGGAAGCCCATGAGCTTAGTGCTCTTCTTGGCCTATAGATTGCACAAAGCAACTTGGATCAACCTCCTTCATCACCCCACAACTCAAATCGAGTTGAAAACCATATCCACAATTGTCGTTGTTGCAACTTTCTCAAAAAACAAACCATTGCATGGAATGAACACCCCATTTGGATTGAGTATCTTCCCACTAGATCTCATCCAACACCCTCACTTGAACAACATTCAAAACCTCAATCAACATCTTCCGCTCCTAACTCACCATCTCCAAACTCTCCACCACTAAACTCTCCAACATCCATGCACCCAAATATATACCTCTATTAATCCAACAATCTTACCCTAACTCAACTACTTTCATTCCAAACACTCCATCATCAACCATCTAGGCATAATATATGCTTATGATTTTCACTTTCATATAAGAATCAACCAAACTTTTGTTGCAAGCAAGTCCAATGACTCTCTTTGGCAAATTAGGATCTTTTACTCATTACTTTGAATTAATGAATATATTGCTATGTGACCTTAGTATTTGTTTGCTATACTTGTTGTTTTCCATATTTTGCTATATATGCTTGTGCTTCTAATATTTTTCTTGCGAGAATTCCATATCTCGATTCCTTGGTGCCCCTCGAACGAGGGGGAGCACACATCAAGGGAGAGCTTTCATCCCGTCTAACTTCATTTATGAAGCTAGTCGGCATAACCTTTTTGATTCTACAAAAAGGGAGAGAAGTGAATATAAACTCACGAAGTACTTATCTAAAAATTAATTTTTAGACTTAATGAGTTTAGGTTTTGTAATCATCAAAAAGGGGGAGATTGTTGATATAAATAATGCCTAAAAACGTTATTAACATATATCGATATCTCTATGTTTTGATAATCACAAAACGTAAACACATTGAACTACAAATTATGACGTAAACAAGTATTTAGTCGTAAATATTCACTTTAGCATCCAAATCACTTAAGGTATGAATAAACAAAGTGTCTAATGCATTTTATGATCAAATGAATTTTTATCTTTACAAATTTATAAAGTGGGACAAACATTTTTGAACTTATACAAAATATTTTTATATTTGTAAGAAATTTTTTATTCAAAATAAATATTTTGAATTCAAATTTCTACCCAAAAAACGGCTATATTCTTCAAGAAAAACCTTCCCCACAAAAAGACAAAAATTCTGAAGAAAAAATGTTTTTTTTTATTAGGCGGCCCCCTTAATTAATTAAGGGGACCGCCCACGCTCCCAAACAGTATTTTCCCCCTATAAATACTGGTTCATTTCACAGATTTTTCTCACCTTTTGCACCCTAAAACTTTCTGTTCTAGATCTCCATTTCTATTCTCTAAAATCCTTTGATCATATATACATAAATCTTTGTTTCAAAGTGATCCAAGCTTCAACCTTTCAAGTGCAAGAGAAGAATACTTCAATCTACCAAGAGAAGAAGTATTACAACTTGTTGTGACCTCCACATCCAAGTTGTTAGAGCATCATCCATTATATCTATTTCTTTGTGTAACTAGTTGTGAATATTTGGTAGAAGATAGATTAGCAAGGCGTGTAGATAGAGAGGTTGTGTAGTAGATAGTTGTGAAGAAGATAGTTGGGAAGTAGATAGTTGTGAAGTAGATAGTTGTGAAGAAGATAGTTGTGAAGAAGATAATTGTGAAGTAGATAGTTGTGAAGATAGATAGGTGTGAAGAAGTAGTGTTGTGATTAAGTAGTGACTAGGTGTGAAGNCACATTAGTTGATTTTATATCACGAAAGAAAATAATGTTCAAAAAACAAGTTAGTTAAACTCATTAAAAATGTTTAGTGCAAGATTTAGTGTACACATTCGAGTGATATTTTTTAGTGAAAACATATTTAAAAAAGATGCTTTCTTTGCACTAAAATAGTGTGTAGAAACTAGAAGGGGGCAGGGAGTTGAATAGTTTCACCGTTTATAATTCATTTTAAAACTTTTGTCAGTTTAGTGTCTTTGTTGTAAAAACCGTTAGATTCAATAGTTATGTGATATCTATGAATGCTATACTAATGAGTAAGTAAATAAAGTAAAGATACAGGGAAGGACACAACCAAACAGAGACGCGGCGATTTATAATGGTTTGGCACGTAGCTCACTCTTCCACTTACTCCACTCCCCAAGTACCACACTCGAGAGTCACAATCACTATTTCAACACACTCCCTTCAGGCGGAGCAAACCGTACACAAGCTTACACCAAGTTTAATGACACTAAGCGGAATGTCGATGTAACACCCCCATTTTTCACTGTTCGCAGCGGATTAAATGTTTGGGGTATTACTTGATGGAAACAAAGACAAGATATAGAAAACGACTCGAAAAGAGACGTTTTTAAAAAAGTTGTTATCATTCGTTTATTCATCAGAGTTTTTACAGTAAAAGATATACTTTTACCAAAAGAGAGGTCCTTAAGATACGGGTTTAGTCACAAAACTGATGAATGATAACTATACTGGACATTCTTATGTCCAGTGCCTCTCAGTGCCAGGGTTCCTATAGTGCCTAATTACCTAGGATAACATGCTTAAAAGTCAACACATATGTTGAGTGAGAGTCATAAGTTTAAATAGAAAGTTATTAAATACAAGTTCCACAGGGTTCAGCTTTAACCCTATGTGTGGAAAAGTTTAGTGATAGAAGGTATATTGCACTAAGCTCATGAACCACATGTTAACAATCCGGGTCATGTGGGCTGCAGACCCAACATGAGGGGATGAGAAGGATAACTTGCCAAAGTTAATCCTTCAGTGGGTTCGAGTATAGTACTTAGTGGTACCACCCAGCGAGGTGTTAATACCAACGGGAGTTGTCAAACTACAATAGATCTATCAACTATACTCGCGTTCGCGTGGGTAAAATATCCTAAACGATTAGATTCATGAATTTTTGTTATGTAGTAGTGGCAGTTTGTTTACTCGTGCAATAACCAAAGAAAAAGACTTGTATTCGGTTTAAAGCATGTATCCCCCTCACAGGGTTTGTAAAGCATTGAGAAAGCGTTTAAAAAGTGTGAGGCTATGAAAACTCACCTGGGTCTTATGTTAATTAAAGTAGGGGTTTAGACAACTCACTCACGTATCCTGGGTTGGTGTAGGTGTGTGTATGTCAAGTCTTAGTCTAGGTTTCTTAACTACTTATTCTTAGGGTTTTTATATATAACATAACACCGTTCGGGCGATCATAATTCAGAAGTATATGACTCCTCACATGAAGCTCCCTACTATTGTATTATGTTATCAACATAATACCGTTCGGGCCATCATAATTAAGAAGTTAATACTCCTCACACGAAGCTCCCTACTATTGAATTATGCTGTTATTAGGGTTTAGTTATAACATAACACCGTTCGGGCCATCATAACTCAGAAGTATATGCAATAATCGTTTGAGGAGCCAGGGCACTTTAAATCGTAAACCCAGCAAACTCGTCAAAACGAAATATCCACATAGTACTCCTCGCATGAAGCTCCCTAGTATTGTGTTCTGCTTCTAACTTAAAGTAGGTTTTATATTTTTATGAAAATAGTTTGTTTATACCCTTTAATTTTTATATAATTACTTTTTCTACCCTAAACTTATAAACATATAGCAATTAAGTATATAACTTTCTAACTTTTGCATATTTAGTCCCTATATTAATATATTTTAGAGAAATGGTAAAAATGGTCCCTAAACTATACTAACTTTCATTATTTACCTTGTTTACCCTTATCTTTCTAATATTTGCATAATTAGTCCTTTTTAGTTTATAACTTATTTTAATTATTATCCTAAGGTTTCAAAAGTTTGCAAAATAGGTCCTTACACTTATAACTTCTAAGGAATGTCAAAAACAGTCCCTAGACTTTATAGTTTTAGGAATTTACGATATTTTCCCCTATGCATGTCAAAACTAGTCCTAAATGTATCTAAACTATATTTTAACATAGCAACTAGGTTTTTAAGCTTATATTTAGTTAATCGAAGTTCAAATAAGTCATATTATTCAGATTATAGCATCTAATATAACCATTTAGCACATAAACTCCTAAAAACCTAATTCTAGGGTTTCGACTAGTAAGCATGTAAACATGAAGGTTTTAGGCTATCCTAAGGGTTCTAATGCATGTCCTAAGAGTACTAAGTCTATTCTAAGTGTACTAGATTCAAGTTCAAGGCTTACCTAGGTTGTGGGAAGGGTAACGAGGGCGTTAGGTTTTTCTAGGGTTCTCTCGGCTCAAATTCACAACTCGACACTAACAAGGATTCGTTACTCGATCTCTTTGGCTTCTAAGGGTCTTAGACTACAGAATATAAGTAAGGTAGATAAGAGAGGAGGTGTGAAGAAGAAATGAGGGGAGGCTCGGCTGTTTATAGCCCGCGTAGGAGTAGCGAGCAAGAAAAGGTTCGCCATGTGTCGTCGAGGGGGAGGGCTGAGCAAGCAAGGCTAGGGGAGGTGTGGCAGGTCTAGGAGATGACAATGATGAGCTATACATAGCTAGGGGCTGGTGGTAGGCCGGTTGTGGTGGTAGAGAGCCGAGTGAGATGGTTTGGTTCAAGGTGGTGACAAGGAGGTGATGTACCTCCTTGCTTGGGTGCTTGGAGGTGCTAGGGTGCTTAATTAGTTATATAAAGGTGCTAGGTTGCTTACTTGGTAGTTTAGGAATAGTATAGTAGCTAGTTTTAAGGTTTTAGGTATAGTTTTAACCTACTTTTGTCTAGTGAGAGTTTTAGGTTTAGCCTAGGGTTTAGTGCCTAATTTGGTGTCCTATGAGTGTCTAATGACTAATTCTAAGTCCTAGGGGGCTTATACTAAGTGATGGTAGATTATGGTAAAGATATGGGAAAGTCAAACCTAGTTTCCGAGAAGTTATAACCTATTTAGGGTTTTATGCATATAAGACTTGTACCTAAGTTCTATAGGGTTCTACTATGTTTTAGGGAGTCTAATATATCCTAGGGTAGTTATTGTAACTTATAACTAAGCTTTAAACACTTTCAAGTTGATTCAGATAGGCAATTAGGGTTTTAAAGATAACCGTAAACACATAGGTGCAGTTAGGGTTTTCAGATAAGCATAGTGTACTAGAATGATAGTTTTCTTAGTGAAAGTATGTTTATAACCTTGACTTGACATACCGAGCTGTTTACATCAAGTAAACATAGTGTTGGTTGGCTTTGGTAGATACATGAGCTTGTTTAAGGGTTAGTTAGGTTAATAAGATATAATAAAGCAAAAATTTGGCTCGGGAAAATCCTAAAGGCATTTCTAACCTAGATTGTGCTTAGTGAGGGCCTAAGTTAAGTTAGTAAGGCATTTCTAACCTAAGGGGGAAGTTAGTGGGTTGTTACAGTCTCCCATCCTAAAAGAAAATCTCATCCCAAGATTTAACTAGTGTTAGTGGGTTGGGGTGAGAATAGATGGGGATATTTAGCACGGATTTGATCCTCTCGTTCCCAAGTATACTCTGGTCCTCTTTGGGAGTTCCAGCGTACCTTAACGTTAGGAATCCGGTGGTGTTTTAGATTTTTGACCTCTCCGTCCATAATTTCCACTGGTTCTTCAGTGAAATTGAGCTTATCATCCAATTGAAGCTCTTTTATAGGAACGACTAGTGATTCCTCTGATAAACATTTCTTAAGATTTGAGACGTGAAACGTGTCATGTATATTACTTAGTTCATCCGGCAATTCAAGTCGGTATGCCACTGGACCAATTCGTTCTAAAACCTTAAATGGCCCAATGTATCTCGGACTAAGCTTTCCTTGCTTTCCGAGACGAAAGACACCTTTCCTAGGTGAAACTTTCAACATAACCTTATCTCCGACTTGAAATTCTAAAGGCTTACGTCTTATATCGGCGTAACTCTTTTGCCGATCCCTAGCAGCTTGTAAGCGTTGTCGGATTTGAACTATTTTCTCATTTGTCTCATGAATTATTTCTGGACCCGTAAGTTGTACTTCTCCTACTTCGGCCCAGCAAACCGGTGATCTGCACTTTCTCCCATAAAGTGCTTCATATGGTGCTGCTTTAATACTAGTGTGATGACTATTGTTGTACGAGAATTCTACCAACGGTAAGTGTTTCTCCCATCCTTTTCCAAAATCTATCACACATGCTCGAAGCATATCCTCGAGTGTTTGGATAGTTCTTTCACTTTGACCGTCAGTTTGCGGATGATATGCCGTACTTATGTCTATCTGAGTACCCAAGGCTTTTTGCATAGATTGCCAAAATCTTGACGTGAAACTAGAATCACGATCCGATATGATAGATATTGGCACTCCATGTCGGAAAACTATTTCCTTGAGGTACAACCTAGCAAGGGTTTCCATATCATCCGTCTCTCGTATAGGAAAGAAGTGAGCTGATTTTGTAAGGCGATCAACCATTACCCAAATAGTGTCATGCCCGTTAGATGTTCTAGGTAGTTTTGTGATAAAATCCATCGTAATTCTTTCCCACTTCCAAATGGGAATCTCAGGCTGTTCCAATAAGCCGGATGGCTTTTGACATTCAGCCTTTACCCTAGAACATGTTAAACACCTGCCCACATATCTAGCTATGGATGCCTTCATGTCGGGCCACCAATAGTGTTTCTTCAGATCCTGATACATCTTGTCAGAACCTGGGTCTATGGAGTACTTAGATTTATGGGACTCGTGCATTATTATGTTCCTTAAGTTACCATGATAAGGTAACCATCTCCGACCCTTAATACAACGAGTTCCGTCTGAACGTATCTCAAAAGCCTTATCCATCCCTCGTAAATTCTCAAGTTTACGATCTTTCCTTTCGAGGGCTTCATTCTGGGCTTTGAGTATTTGAGAAGGTAGATTCGAATGAAGAGTCATAACTAACGACCTAACTCTAAGTGGTTTGATTCGTTCCTTTCGGCTCAAAGCATCTGCTACTGCGTTAGCTTTTCCAGGATGATAACGAATATCACAATCATAATCAGCGAGCAGTTCTATCCCTCGACGTTGTCTCATGTTCAACTCTTTCTGATTAAGAATATCTATAGGCTTTTGTAATCGGTGAAAACCGTACACTTAGTGCCGTACAGATAATGTCTCCATACTCTTAGAGCGAACACTACTACTCCTAATTCTAGATCATGTGTAGTATAGTTTTTCTCATGTGTCTTGAGTTGTTGTGATGCATATGCGATTACTTTATCCCGTTGCATCAATACAGCTCCAAGACCTCTACACGAAGCATCACAGTAAACGACAAAATCATCGTTTCCTTCAGGTAATGCTAAGATCAGAGCTTCACACAACTTTCTCTTCAAAAGTTGGAAAGCTATCTCTTGATCTTTTCCTCAGTCAAACTTCCTGTTTTTCTGGGTTAGCTCTATCAAAGGTTTTGCTATTTTTGAAAATCCCTCACTAAACCTTCGATAGTAGCCCTCAAGTCTTAAGAATTGTCGTATCTCAGTAGGATTCGTAGGATGTGGCCAATCCTTAACGGCTTTGATTTTTGCTGGATCGACATGAAGTCCTTGTTTATCTATCATGTGTCCGAGAAATTGCACAACACTTAATCCAGAATTCACACTTAGAGAACTTTGCATAAAGCTTCTCTGTCTTAAGTAGTTCTAGGATTATTCTTAAGTGTTTTGCGTGCTCTTCCTTGTTACGTGAATAGATAAGGATATCATCTATGCTAACTATAATAAATTTATCCAAGTATGGTTTACACACCCGGTTCATGAGATCCATGAAAACCGCTGGTATGTTTGTCAAACCAAATGGCATAACTTGAAATTCATAGTGTTCGTATCTCGTTCTGAAAGCGGTTTTAGGGATATCCTCTTCCCTCACTCTCAGTTGATGATAACCTGATCGTAAGTCGATCTTCGAATATACACTCGAACCTTGGAGTTGATCAAATAAATCATCAATCCTGGGTAATGGGTATCGATTCTTGATAGTAAGTTTGTTTAATCCACGATAATCGATGCACATCCTCATAGATCTGTCTTTCTTCTTTAAGAATAGGACAGGAGCTCCCCAGGGTGATGTACTAGGGCGTATAAATCTTCGATCGGTTAATTCCTGGAGTTGTTCAGAGAGTTCCTTCATCTCTGAAGAGGCTAACCTATAGGGGGCTTGGGCTATAGGTGCCGCTCCGGGGATTAAATCGATTTGAAATTCTATTTGACGAATGGGAGGTAAGCCAGGTAAATCCTTAGGGAAAACTTCCGGGTATTCCCTGACTACAGGGATCTCCTCTAGTCGTTTTTCATCTGGCTTAGTCTCCGTTACTTGAACCTAACCTTATCTCCGACTTGAAATTCTAAAGGCTTACGTCTTATATCGGCGTAACTCTTTTGCCGATCCCTAGCAGCTTGTAAGCGTTGTCGGATTTGAACTATTTTCTCATTTTTCTCATGAATTATTTCTGGACCCGTAAGTTGTACTTCTCCTACTTCGGCCCAGCAAATCGGTGATCTGCACTTTCTCCCATAAAGTGCTTCATATGGTGCTGCTTTAATACTAGTGTGATAACTATTGTTGTACGAGAATTCTACCAACGGTAAGTGTTTCTCCCATCCTTTTCCAAAATCTATCACACATGCTCGAAGCATATCCTCGAGTGTTTGGATAGTTCTTTCACTTTGACCGTCAGTTTGCGGATGATATGCCGTACTTATGTCTATCTGAGTACCTAAGGCTTTTTGCACAGATTGCCAAAATCTTGACGTGAAACTAGAATCACGATCCGATATGATAGATATTGGCACTCCATGTCGGAAAACTATTTCCTTGAGGTACAACCTAGCAAGGGTTTCCATATCATCCGTCTCTCGTATAGGAAAGAAGTGAGCTGATTTTGTAAGGCGATCAACTATTACCCAAATAGTGTCATGCCCGTTAGATGTTCTAGGTAGTTTTGTGATAAAATCCATCGTAATTCTTTCCCACTTCCAAATGGGAATCTCAGGCTGTTCCAATAAGCCGGATGGCTTTTGACATTCAGCCTTTACCCTAGAACACGTTAAACACCTGCCCACATATCTAGCAATGGATGCCTTCATGTCGGGCCACCAATAGTGTTTCTTCAGATCCTGATACATCTTGTCAGAACCTGGGTCTATGGAGTACTTAGATTTATGGGACTCATGCATTATTACGTTCCTTAAGTTACCATGATAAGGTAACCATCTCCGACCCTTAATACAACGAGTTCCGTCTGAACGTATCTCAAAAGCCTTATCCATCCCTCGTAGATTCTCAAGTTTACGATCTTTCCTTTCGAGGGCTTCATTCTGGGCTTTGAGTATTTGAGAAGGTAGATTCGAATGAAGAGTCATAACTAACGACCTAACTCTAAGTGGTTTGATTCGTTCCTTTCGGCTCAAAGCATCTGCTACTGCGTTAGCTTTTCCAGGATGATAACGAATCTCACAATCATAATCAGCGAGCAGTTCTATCCCTCGACGTTGTCTCATGTTCAACTCTTTCTGATTAAGAATATCTATAGGCTTTTGTGATCGGTGAAAACCGTACACTTAATGTCTCCATACTCTTAGAGCGAACACTACTGCTCCTAATTCTATATCATTTGTAGTATAGTTTTCCTCATGTGTCTTGAGTTGTTGTGATGCATATGCGATTACTTTATCCCGTTGCATCAATACAGCTCCAAGACCTCTACACGAAGCATCACAGTAAACGACAAAATCATCGTTTCCTTCGGGTAATGCTAAGATCAGAGCTTCACACAACTTTCTCTTCAAAAGTTGGAAAGCTATCTCTTGATCTTTTCCTCATTCAAACTTCCTGTTTTTCTGGGTTAGCTCTATCAAAGGTTTTGCTATTTTTGAAAATCCCTCACTAAACCTTCGATAGTAGCCCTCAAGTCTTAAGAATTGTCGTATCTCAGTAGGATTCGTAGGATGTGGCCAATCCTTAACGGCTTTGATTTTTGCTGGATCGACATGAAGTCCTTGTTTATCTATCATGTGTCCGAGAAATTGCACAACACTTAATCCAGAATTCACACTTAGAGAACTTTGCATAAAGCTTCTCTGTCTTAAGTAGTTCTAGGATTATTCTTAAGTGTTTTGCGTGCTCTTCCTTGTTACGTGAATAGATAAGGATATCATCTATGAACACTATAACAAATTTATCCAAGTATGGTTTACACACCCGGTTCATGAGATCCATGAAAACCGCTGGTATGTTTGTCAAACCAAATGGCATAACTTGAAATTCATAGTGTTCGTATCTCATTCTGAAAGCGGTTTTAGGGATATCCTCTTCCCTCACTCTCAGTTGATGATAACCTGATCGTAAGTCGATCTTTGAATATACACTCGAACCTTGGAGTTGATCAAATAAATCATCAATCCTGGGTAATGGGTATCGATTCTTGATAGTAAGTTTGTTTAATCCACGATAATCGATGCACATCCTCATAGATCTGTCTTTCTTCTTTAAGAATAGGACAGGAGCTCCCCAGGATGATGTACTAGGGCGTATAAATCTTCGATCGGTTAATTCCTGGAGTTGTTCAGAGAGTTCCTTCATCTCTGAAGAGGCTAACCTATAGGGGGCTTGGGCTATAGGTGCCGCTCCGGGGATTAAATCGATTTGAAATTCTATTTGACGAATGGGAGGTAAGCCAGGTAAATCCTTAGGGAAAACTTCCGGGTATTCCCTGACTACAGGGATCTCCTCTAGTCGTTTTTCATCTGGCTTAGTCTCCGTTACTTGAACCACGAAGACTTGACAACCTCGTGACATGTATCGTTCCGTTTTGATACATGAAATAAAGTTAAGTCTAGTTATACTTTGATCTCCTCGGATAGTTAAAGTCTCACCGTTGATAGGTACATGGATGATTTTCTCGTCACAAAGAATCTTTTCTTGATTCTTGGACAACCAATCCATTCCCACAACAATGTCAAAACTACCGAGTCTCATGGGTATGAGATCAATCTCGAAGGGGTGGTTAAGTAAAGTTAGGGTACAACCCTTAAGGACGGTGTTAGTACTAACTAAGTTTCCGTCGGCCATTTCTATCTCATAGTAGGTATCTAAAGCTATGGGTTTAATCCTAAGTCTAGAGGCTAAGGGTATAGATACGAAACTCCTATCGGCTCCAGAATCAAATAGTATACTAACTAAGTGGTCGTTTAGAGAAACTTACCCGTGACTACGCTCGGATCTTGTGGATCATTCCTATCCCTCAACATATATGCTCTTCCCTGGGCACCATCAGTATTTTTCTTTAGGCATTTGTTTGCATAGTGTCCCTTTTCTCCGCAAGTATGACAAATGACTACTGCTGGTGGTGGATTACCCCCAGTAGATGGTCCTTTGTTCTTGCAATCCCTTGGATGATGGCCCACCTTGTTACATGTTGTACATTTAATGGAACAAGGCCCTGTGTGATGCCAGTTGCATTTCTTACACAGAGGGGCATTCCCAGCATAACCACTTCTCTCATTAGGAGTGGCGGCATATGCTTTCGCATTTTCTTGCCTTGGTTGAGGATAGGGATTTGTACGGTTATTACTAACTGTATTTCGAGAGTTACCGAAAGCTCTCCCATCGTGGAACTTTCGTTTATTATCGTAGGGCGCTGGCACAGAGTTGTGCTTTGTTACTTGGTCCATTAACCTCAAAGTTATGTTAATGGCCTCCTCTAATGTTTGAGGTCTAGAGGCAGTAACATTCCTTCGATACTCCAGGGAAAACCTCTGATGAAAGCTTCTATTGTCTTTTCAACAGTCGGCACCATTGTAGGACACAAAGTTGCCAACTCTTGAAATCTCCTTATATAAGCCTTAACATCGTTCCCCTTTACTGACAAGTTATAGAATTCGTCATCCATTTTCTTAATCTCTGTCCGAGGGCAATATTTCTTAATCATGAGATTCTTAAATTCAGTCCATGATAACTTGTATGCCTCTTCTATTCCTATTGGTTGGGCATACGAGTTCCACCACGATAATGCTTCTTCTGTAAGAGTACCAATAGCAAACTTAACCCTACAATCCTCAGTACAGTTGCTACGGGCAAATACTGACTCGCATCTCTCAAACAAATGAATTAATCCTATGGCCCCTTCTGTCCCTTTGAAATTGAAGGGCTGACATCTCATAAATTCCTTGTAGTTACTCTTCTTCACTACAGGAGTTGTGGGGTTTCTAGCCAATGTGGCATCCCTAGCTCCTAGTGCTGCAGTTACACTTCAGTCACTAGTCGCTGGATGTCTTCCTGAGTCATGGCGGGAGTAGTAGGAGTAATGGGAGTGGTAGCTCGTGTACGTGCCATTCTATAGGCAAGATGTGGTAAGAACAATTGCATAGTTTATGCTCTAATTTCTTAGAACATTATCTGATACCGGATGGGTAGGGAATCCTAAAACTAAAGGGCAATTTCCTCACAAGATTCGTTATATTTCACCGAAGCTCGTTTCCCCCGTCTAAAGGCATAGTGGTTCTAAAGGCTTTTTAGTATTCCTAGGTATGTCTATTTGTTTTTATAATTTCTAATTCTTAATTCCTAAGGCAATCTATAGTGAATCCTAAGGCATCTATAGTGAGTCCTAAGGCATCTATAGTGAATCCTAATACGGGATACGAGTTTTTAAGAAAAACTAAGTATAGATAGGTTAAAACTTTTTATATTATAAAGTCAAGTACCCGTTGGACTAAATTATCTACCTATAAACCTATTTTACCTAAGTTTATAACCTTATGTTGATTCTGTGTTGTTTTTAAGTTCCTGGATTGCTTCCAAAACATCATCTATGTTAGACCTATGACTTTCCCTAATATCTTCTATAAGCATTTCTATAGTGGAAAGCCTAACATGGGCATTAACTACTTCATCGGAGTGTCCTTCGTATTTTGTTTGTAACCTAAAGATTTGATTACGGGTTTTCTCTAATTCGTTTTCTAACCTATTTCTACCTATTCCTAGTTCACTAATCCTATTTTCTACTTCTTCTATTCGTTCTAAAGATAACTTATCTAAGTGACCTAGTATTTCCTCTATTTGTTCCTCATGCCTTTCTAAAGGTGATTTATATGAACTACTACCTATTTCAAACCTAGGGGGAGGTGAAGGTGGTATAATACGTAATTTCTTATGG
>LBNU01015082.1:109673-119919 GCA_014162995.1 Artemisia annua | reverse complement strand
TTCTTACTTCTATCTTGATTCAATATAAGCTCATATAAGTCTTGCACCACCTTTGCATGAAAAGAAATTTTCGTGCCTTATGATTATGACTTGAGCTTATTTGGGTTTTGCTAGCTTGTGAGAGCTTTTGTTTTGTTTTTGTTTAGCTTATTTACAAGTTTCCAAGTAGTTATCTTTAGCTTTTTAATCTTTATTTTGAGTCTAAACTAGCTTTTTAGTTACAAGCCCTAGAAATATGTTTTGCTTATTTTGATTAGTTGCGTTTTCTATAGCTTATTTTGAGTATTGGTCTTGCTTAATATTGAGTCTAAACAAGTTTTCATTAAGTTTTTATAAAAGTTTCACGTAAAAAATATGTTTCGTACTTCCTTAAACCCCAAGATAGCGAGTTTGGTAATTAGGGTTTAGTAGCGAGTATGGTTCCATTTTCATAGCGAGTTAGCTATTTAATTTTTTTATCTAGCGAGTTTCATCTTGGCTAGGTTAGCGAGTATGTTTTAATTTGGTGTTACAAGGGAGCGTGGCCAGTACCCTTAAACGGTGGCCGGTCACCTTAATAATTAAGGTGACCGCCCCCTATAAATAAGGGGGCCGGCCATCTGAGCCTGCCTGAAAATTTTGTCTTTTGTGGGGAAAATTTATTTGGAGAAAAACTAACTAATTTTGGTTAAAAATTTGAATTCTAGTTGTTAGAATATTTAAAACACTTTTCTTTATTTCCAAAAATGTTTTTATAAAATTTATAATTAGCTTTTATAATTAAATAAATTTTATGGTATTTAATTAAATTCCCCTTTGATCACTAGATGTATTAATCACTTGTTTATTCATACCTTAAGTGATTATGTTTGGATTAGGTGATATAAACTCATTTAATCACTTGTTTTCGTATTAACATTACGTTTAATGTTTTTACGTTTTGTGATCATCAAAACAAAGAGATATTGAGAAATATAAATAGCGTATTTGTATCAACAGAAAATGTTTTCAAAACCACAAGTTGTCTCTAAAAATCTTTCAAAAATGGAACAAATGTCGTCAGACAATCCTTTAAACCCAAGTGAAACTAGAGACATTCTTGATGATGTGAAAAAATGAATTAAAGTACTTCAACAGATTGTTGAGTCAAAAACCACAATTAGTATTAACAATTGGCATTCGAGTTTTCATAAAGAACAGAAAAAGGTGTTTGAAACATAAATTACTATCCAACTGCATAACATCAGTGCGAGAGTAATTCATCTTGAAAATGCTTTGTTAAAAGAAACAACCGACTTTGTCAAGGACCACAAATCCCTGGTAAAGGAAGTTAATGAATCTCGTGAACACATGAAAGTTTTGTAAAATTTGAATGACTCTCTCTTCGAAGCAGTTATATCTACTGATGTTATGTCTGTCATTTTACAAACATATTCTGTTGAAGATGATGAAAGACTTCGAGCTGAGACCTCCGCAATTGTTTCAAAATATGAAAATGCTCTTATTAAACTTGAAAAAGAAAACGTGTCATATTTTAAACAATTAAAAAGGAAGAATGCAAGTATGACAAATTGTCGTATGAGCGTGCCTTCAAGAACATTAAAGAGCAAAATGATCTTTTGAGGGCTTAGTTAGAAAGTAAAAATGGAAAGAGTGTGGATACTAAGTTTGCAAAACCATCGACTTCGAACAAAGACAATATTTCTAAACCGGTTGTTAAACCAAAAATGTCAATTTCACGGTTTGCTCCTAAAGTCAATGAAAAATAGGATTTGAAAAAACCAGTCACTCCATAACCCTTGCCAAAAATAATGAAAAAGAAAAGATTGTTGAAAAAGGAAAAGCGGTTGTCGAGACATCAAAAGTAATAGCACCTGGTCTTTTTAGGATTACTCCCACTATTGCGTTTGCCTCAACATCTACGACAAATGAAACGTGCCTAAAGGATAATTCTGAAAAGTCTAGGGATGCTAAAAATGACAACAATATAAATCCTAATGCGTGTGCCTTACCTTCTACAGGATTAGCAAGCACCTCTAGGAGCAGCAGACTAAAGCCTAGGAGCAATACAAGGAACAATAGAGTCTCGCCTGTCTCTAAGAGTAGTAGCATGAATAAAGTGGAAGAAGTAGAAGAACACCATAGGAATTTATCGCTTTGTAATAAGAGACATCTTTCATCTGAATGTAATGTCAAACGTACTGTTTCTAATGCATGTAATGACTCTGTTTGTTTAATATGCAAGAAATGTTTAATTAATGTTGTTCATGATGATTGTGTTTCTACAAATGTGAATGTGTTGCCTTAACAGAAGCATGATCCAAAACGACCTAGTGCCAAATCTAGATTTTTTGGTAACCTAATAAAAAGAATTAGGAACACCACTAATAGTCTAACGCCTAGGAACTATCTTAAGTATTGTCTTTGGATACCAACGGGTAGGGAATTCATAATCTAGGATGGCCAATTAGATCTAGTTCAAGCTAAACAAGTAGCAACCATCTTTGAATGTGATATGGATTGTACCTCTAACCCCATGGAACCAAATTCAACACGGTTTCCAAATACAAACTCTTCTGTTATTGGCAGGTTATCGAAATATGTTTTGGATCGTCGACTCGGGTTGCTCCAAGCACATGACCGGGAATTTAAAGCTGCTGATCAACTTTGTTTGGAAATTTATGGGAACTGTCAGCTTTGGTAATGATCATGTAGCAGCTATTCAGGGTTATGGAGATCTTCAGTTTGGGAATTTCTTAATCACTCGAGTTTACAATGTCGAAGGGGTGGGACATAATTTTTTTTCAGTCGGGCAGTTTTGTGATGCAGATTTAGAGGTTGCCTTTCGGAGAAATAAGGTTTTTGTTAGAAATTTAGTTGGAGATGATCTCTTAACCGGAAATCAAGGCACAAACCTTTATGCTATCGACATCAATACAATGGCCTCTACATCACCAATTTGTCTTATGACAAGAGCATCCGAAACAAAGTCTTGGTTGTGACATCGACGTTTATCTCACCTCAATTTCGACACCATCAACAAATTAGCCAAAGACAACATCGTCAACGGACTTCCAAAGTTCAAATACACCAAGGATCACTTATGTCCATCATGTGAATAAGGAAAAAGCAAACGAGCATCATATAAACCCAAAACCGTACCTAGTTTGGAAGCAAGGTTACATCTATTGCATATGGACTTATGTAGCCTAATNATGACAAGAGCATCCGAAACAAAGTCTTGGTTGTGACATCGACGTTTATCTCACCTCAATTTCGACACCATCAACAAATTAGCCAAAGACAACATCGTCAACGGACTTCCAAAGTTCAAATACACCAAGGATCACTTATGTCCATCATGTGAATAAGGAAAAAGCAAACGAGCATCATATAAACCCAAAACCGTACCTAGTTTGGAAGCAAGGTTACATCTATTGCATATGGACTTATGTAGCCTAATAATAGTTGAAAGCATCAATGGAAAGAAGTATATTCTTGTCATTGTCGATGGTTATTCAAGATATACTTGGGTAAAGTTTTTGAGATCAAAAGACGAAGCACCTGACAAAATCATCACCTTTCGGAAGCGTATTCAAGTTCTACTTCAAGCTCCAGTAAGGATTGTAAGAATAGACAATGGCACAAAATTCACAAATCAGGAGTTAAGAACGTATTTTGAAGATGTTGGAATCACACACAAGACATCAGCTATTAGAACTCCACAACATAATGGAGTAGTTGAAAGAAGAAATCAAACTCTTGTGGAAGCTGCTCGCACAATGCTAATTTATTCTAGTGCACCACTATTATTATGGGCCGATGCTGTAGCCACTGCTTGTTTCACTCAAAACCGATCCCTAATCCATCCAAGATTCAATAAAACACCATATGAGCTTGTGAACAATCGGAAACCGGATATCTCTTATCTTCACGTGTTTGGCGCTTTGTGTTATCCAACGAACGACAGAAAAGATCTAGGGAAGCTGAAAGCTAAGGGTGATATTGGAATCTTCATTGGATACTCAGAAAACTCGAGGGCATTCAGGGTGTATAATAGGAGAACAAAAAGGATAATGGAGACGATGAATGTGAAACTTGGCGAGATTTCACAAATGGCTTCTGAGAGACTCGCTCTAGAACCCGCGCCTAACCCAATGGCTTCTAATCAAACCAGATTAGGACCCACACCAAACAGTCAGACTTCTGGACATATCAGTTCAGGACTCGTACCTAATAGAGCTCAATCAACAACACAAGATAAACCTACAGAACAAGAACTGGAAAACTTCTTCGAGTTAATGTTTGATGAGTATTATGGTGGAACTTCGACAAATGCATCTCAACATCATTCCGCTGCACCCGCTCAAAATCATCAACCACCACCACCACCAACACAAGATGCATCTACTACAATCGAAGCTGAAGCTCCAACTCCCTCAACATCATCAACATCTACTCAAGCAACTCCGGTTATTGAAATTGTTCTACCAAGAGTTGATGAGCAAAACCAAAACACACTTTTTCAAGAAGAACAAACACAAAACCAAAACAATGCTGCGTTAGAAGAAGAAGAATAAGTATTTGAAAATCCGTTTGCAACAGACCCTGCTGAATCTTCTTCACGGTTACAAGAACCATCTAACACGCATATGTTACACCCACTGTACCCTTCTACACTCAAATGGACGAAAGACCATCCAATCGAACACGTTATTGGTGAACCTTCAAGGCCAGTTCAGACGAGGAGTCAACTTGCCACAGATCTCGAATTGTGTCTCTACATTTGTGCATTAAGTCTTAAAGAACCTAAGAACATTCGGGAAGCAATGGCAGAATACCCATAGATTGAAGCGATGCAGGATGAAATTCTTCAATACCAGTTACATGATATTGGGAACTTGTCCCACGACCACTTGAGAAATGTATTCTTGATCTTAAATGGTTGTGGAAGAACAAAATGGATGAGGAAATGACTGTCATTCGCAACAAAGCTCGTCTAGTGGCTAAAGGGTATCCGCAAGAGGAAGGGATAGACTTCGAGGAATCATTCGTGCCCGTAGCCAGATTGGAAGCAGTTCGGATCTTTTTAGCCTATGCAGCTCACAAAAACATCACAGTCTATCAGATGGACATTAAGACAACATTCTTGAATGGAACTCTGAAAGAAGAAGTGTATGTGAGTCAGCCAGAGGGATTCATTGACAAAGAACATCCAGACTACGTCTACAGGCTTAAGAAAGCCATTTATGGTTTAAAACAGGCTCCAAGGGCGTGGTATGACGAACTATCATCTTTCTTGCTTAAAAACAATTTCACAAAAGGAACGGTTGATGACACATTATTTACCAAAAAATACAAAGATGATATTTTGATCGTTCAAATTTACGTTGACGACATCATTTTTGGATCAACCAATCCTAACCATTCAAAACATTTTGAAAATCTCATGAAAAGCAAATTTGAAATGTCCATGATGGGGGAACTAAAATTCTTTCTTGGTTTGCAAATACATCAATCCCCTCGTGGTATTTTTATAAATCAAGCTAAATATACAATTGAGATTTTGAAAAAACATGGAATGGAAGATTGTGATTCTGTTGGTACTCCAATGGTCACTTCACCAAAAATAGGTGCTGATTTGTTTGGGAAACCAATCGATCCGAAGAAATATCGGAGCATGATCGGTTCTCTCATGTACCTAAGCTAGCCGACCCGATATTCAATTTGTTGTTTGCCTATTAGCACGGTTTTAGGCAAAGCCTACCGAACTTCACCTCAAAGAGGTAAAACGGATCTTTCGGTACCTACGAAGAACCATTAACATGGGACTTTGGTATCCGAAGGATTCAGGGTTTAATCTAACCGCATTTTCACATGCCGACCATGCAGGTGATCAAGTTACAGCAAAAAGTACATCAGGTGGAGCACAATTTTTGGGTGAAAAGCTAGTAAGCTGGTCGTCAAAGAAACAGGATTGTACTGCACTGTCCACCGTGGAAGCCGAGTATGTGTCTCTATCTGCGTGTTGTGCCCAAGTTCTTTGGATGCGGACACAGCTCACAAATTATGGCTTTCATTTCGATCGCATACCTATGTATTGTGACTCGAAAAGTGCCATAGCCATCTCGTGCAACCCCGTTCATCATTCTAAGATGAAGCATATTAGAGTCCGCTACCACTTCATCAAAGAGCACGTAGAAGAGGGTACTGTTGAATTACATTTCGTTAAGACTGATTACCAACTCGCCGATCTATTTACTGAAGCCCTTCCAAAAGATAGGTTTGACGAATTAGTTTGACGAATTAGCATGCGAAGCCTAACCCCTGAGGAGTTAGAACGTCTTCTCGAATCTTCTTGAAAAATATTTTTAAAACCGCTTCGCTGTAAATATTTTTGAAAAACATAATACAAAATTTGAAAAACCAACAAAAACAAAATACAAAATTTGAAAAACCAACAAAAAGAAAATACAAAAATAGAAAATTTCAAAAATCCAAAAACAATATAAAATCAAAAAATCCAAAAATATTCTTCTCACGACATGTCTCTCGTATAATCGATATTATGTACGTTTCTAGAAATGTCATTCAACAATGACACAGATATGTACATATGCTTGAGCGGGAGTTCATTTAAATGTTTTCTAAAACATGTCGTTTCTCAAATTTCTTCACTATGGCTTTCGTACACTTCAGTACGAAACCCGGACCCGATTGATGACTTCTGATCATTTCAGATCAGGACTCGAACGATCAAAACCGAAATTCTTTTCAAAAAGTTCGAGTATAAACAAACGAAAAGATTTCAAGCAAAAACTCGTTTTCACAAAATGACTTGTGTACACCTTATAGTGCACAACTCAAGTTCTCAAAGAAAGGAAAGTGCTATGAAAAAAAAATGTTTTTCATCAACAAAGTGCACTTATCCTAAAAATGGACACTGTTGTACGCCTCAGTGCGACATTCCTATTACAACAAAGAGAAGTCTTTGTTTTTCAAAAACCTTGATGCAAAATTCAACAAATCTGAAATTTCTTACATTTTTTAGAATTTTGCTCAAGAAGACTCCTACCCTTTAAACTGTTTCTAATAAGGTTAAAATTCTCAAAACATATGCAAGTTTTAAGGGGGAGTATTTCAAAATCAAAATGTTCCAATTTCATGCAAAAACAAATCCGTCTATCTCTCCAAAAGTTTTTCTATTAATCAGTTGATATCAAAAATATCACGTTATGCTATTTTTGAGGGGGAGAAGACGTGATTAAAATGTGATCAAAGATGTTTAATGTTTGTGGCAGAATGTCTAGCTCTCACGAGAAGACTTAAATGTCTATACTAGACTCAGAATTGACCTAAGAATTGACGAAACAAAATGTTAGTAATCGAAAAGACTTATCCTCGACGGGTAATAACTTCAAGTTAGTTATTAGAGCTAGTTGTCACCTAAAAGCTGATAATGTATCTCTTTAACTAGCGACGTAAACGTGTCTCGAAAAGGATTTGTCTAAGTAGATGTACCAATTCGAGAAACTTTCTTTTGACTTGACCAGGCCGGGTAATAATTTCAAGCTAGTCTAACTAGTGATGTAAACGTGTCTCGAATCGGTCTTGTTCACTTAAAGTCAATCAATTCAAAAAATGCCAACTCTACCCAACATGTGCAACTTTATCTTAAACTAGTTTGAGCACATGTGAAGGGGGAGTATTTCAAAATAGCAAAACTCTCAATGTGTTAACAAAATATGTTTTATAATCATAAACACTTTGAGAGATTTTCAAACAAATGGTTTATGGCAACAATAGGATAGTCATGGTGATATAAGGTGACTAAGGTTAGGAAAAACCGTCCTATGATCCGCCAGAGCCGGAGGGATCTACCCAAGGACAATTCCAATAGATAGAATTAGAAGTCCTTAGGTATGATTAAAAGAAGGAGTAAAGAATGAAAGGGAAAGAAGGGGTTGAAGAATTAAAAAGAAATGAAATGAGAAAGGGTGAAAAGAAATGAGCCCTCCATATATTCAACCATAGGTCAGACACCGGGTTCAATTCATATGCTACTGATTGTTACTAAGGTGACATCGGTATTGAAGACAAGACGTCATGGACCCAGTGACGCACTGCACTTAAACCTTCTAGCCACTCGGGTATCTCTCAAAAGATACTTGTTTCATTCTCACGGAGAACCCTGCATAATCTATTGACCACTCATTCCGAGTGTGTTGATATTGAAAAGGAGGTACTCTGCTCCATTCCTCCGATGACTAAATGTGCACTTATTGAGTCTAGAGCCAAGAGATTCATCAAAAGATCTCATAGGAACACACGATATTATTACACTGGTTGTTCTACATCAATGGACGCCAGATGTAAACTTTAGAGTCCTACGCAGGTCTTAGCAATCTGCCAGAACGTTTATGAGAGAATTTACTTATGTACTTCTCAATGATTGAACGGAAACTCCTGCCAGGGTCGACATCAAACAGCCCTGACAGCAGGTCACTTCGGTAATCTCTTGTGGGTTACGCTTAGTGTTTCGGTGGTTTCAAACTGTCTACAGTCGTGGGGTGATCTCCAGCGACTCACCTAATCATGGGTGTACTTTTGTATATCTGTGTAAGCCCTTTCAGGGGTATCCGATTAGGAACGGCCATGGTAAGGATTAGAAGGAGTCTTCACACTATGCTGTTGACGATCTCTAATTCCGAACCTGTAAGTACCGGATGTTTATTGCTAACTGTTTTATGCAGATACAACCACCACACTAGCTTCCACATGCTCATACATACATCTCAAAGTCAAAGAAAGTTCTCACCAAAGATCGATGCATAGAAGAGGTCAAAGAAAGATTCTACGTCATGTGAAAGAATCTACAATGTTAAGTGACAAAGATCAAAGTGAAAGAACGGGAACAACAAATGTATGTATGACAAAGACTAAAGACGTATGAGCATGTTGGAAAGGCATCTAACCTACAAAGACAAAGATGTGACGAAAGGCAGATGGATCAACCACAATAAAGAACAAAGAACGAAGTAAAGTCATTTATCTAAGATCACAAAGCATGAAGGAACAAAGACTAAAGACTATTCTATGGTATGTGCTTATTCACATACCTTTTATTCACCATTATTAGACTATTTTAGACCTAAAACTAATGTTCAAAGCCAAAGATATCGTGTTTTTTGTGTTTATGACTGTGCAGGAAAGGATATTGCAAAAACATCATGAAAAGCAACCTAAAAGCCTAAAACGAGCACGAGATGTGGAAAAGAGTTCAAAAGTGAAGCAAAAGATGAAATCTACTTAAGAAAAGCCTGTGAAGACGAATTATTTCTCAAAGGCTCAAGAAAATAAAAGAGACGCCTAATCAAAGCTCAAAGATGATTATGAAGTTAAACTTTCTAAATCCGAGCAAGTGATCACTTTTAAGCTTTTGAAGACCTTTGGAAAGCTCGTCAACACATCACCTCAAGTTACAAGGACTTAAGTTACATTTTTAGAAAGTTTAATAGCTTTGTATCTCTAGTTTACGCTTTGTATTCACGAAATGTAAAAGACTAAGGGGCTAAGTGCACAAGTTGTAAAAAGGGAAGCTCCCTTGCTCCCTTAAATATCACCCCTAGTCTTCATTTGCACTAGTTAGTTTTTAAGTTAGATTTTAGTTTATTTCAAGTTTTAGTGTAAGTTTTTATTAATGTAAGCTTTTATTTCATGTCTTAATCATTTTTCTTTGCTTATTTCCTAGCTTATTTCAATCTTTCTTTTACATCTTTACATCTCATTCAAGCTTATTTAGTTTCTTATCAATCTTACAAAAAGCTTTTATACAAAAATTCTATCACCTTTGCATGAAAACCACTCGTGGGTTTTTAACATGGTTTAGGATTTATTTTTGAGTTCGTGGCTTATATAAGCTTATTTAAAACCTTAATCTAGCTTACTAATTAGTTTTTACACGTTCTCTATTGAGTTTTAAGCTTTGTTCCACGTTAAAAATAGTTTTGAAAAGTTACAAGCCCTAGAAATTCGAGTATGGTTTTTTATATTTAGGGTTTTGCGAGTTTGTAGAATTTTGCGAGTAGGACATTTAGGGTTTTGCGAGTAAGCTTAAGTTTCTGCGAGTATGGTTCCTAAAGTTTGCGAGTATGGGTGTGAGTATTGCGAGTAAGCAAGTCTAGATAGCGAGTATCACTTGGCTATCCTTCCTCTTTGCGAGTATCAAAGTTCTTGCGAGTATGATTTGTGTTCTTGCGAGTATCAC